>PVIU01002566.1:0-168198 GCA_004026605.1 Ondatra zibethicus | reverse complement strand
CTCTCTCTCTCTCTCTCTCGCTCTCTCTCTCTCACTCTCTCTCTCTCTCTCACTCTCGCTCTATCTCTCTCGCTCTCTCTCTCGTTCGCTCTCTCTCTCACACTCTCTCTCACTCTTGCTCGCTCTCTCTCACTCTCTCTTTCTCGCTCTCTCTCTCACTCTCGCTCTCTCTCTCGTTAGCTCGCTCTCTCACACTCTCACTCTCGCTCGCTCGCTCTCTCTCTCGCTCTCTCTCTCACTCTCGCTCTATCTCTCTCGCTCTCTCTTGCTCTGTCTCTCTTGCTCTCTCTCTCTCTCTCTCACTCTCGCTCTCGCTCTCTCTCTTTCTCACTCTCTCTCACTCTCTCTTTCTCTCTCTCGCTCTCTCTCGCAGTCTCTCTCACTCTCTCTCTCGCTCCCTCTCTCTCTCTCTCTCTCCCAATGTGTGTGTGGGTCTTTCTCATTCTCTCCATTAATAAGAGAGCCACCTTCCATAGGGACCCTGTCACACTGGAGAATCACATTTGCCATCCTCCCTTGCAATGACTCTAACTTGTGGGGACTGTCACCAGGCTTGAGTCAACAGGCCCCAGGAAGAGTGTCCCACACAATTTTTAACATTCTATTCAAAATCCTTTTGAACCATGGGCATGCTGAGAATCACATTTGCCATCCTCCCTTGCAATGACTCTAACTTGTGGGGACTGTCACCAGGCTTGAGTCAACAGGCCCCAGGAAGAGTGTCCCACACAATTTTTAACATTCTATTCGAAATCCTTTTGAACCATGGCCATGCTGTGAAGCAGTAAAATGAGGCAAAGGGCATACAGGATGTACTTGCTGCATTAATGGGAGGAATCCTTACAAAACGTGACAATCTATACAAAACACCTGAGGCAGAAGGTGTCCTCCTAGAATGAAGACTACTGAAGGGATCACCTTAGGAACCCAGTTTCCCCAAATTCACCATGGGGAAAAGCTCAATGGATACTTTCCTAACTGTTCAAGCATCTCTGTGTGGCCCTTACTACCTCAGCTCCCAAGCATGTCCTCCTTACCCACCCATCCTTGTGCCACTTCATCATTGCCCATTTGAGATCTTTTTATTTATTTCAAGGTCTGAAAGGAAAAAAAAACAAATGGATTCTTAATGGAGCTGACTTAATCACAAATAAGTTCAGAGCCTGCTTTGATGATATGAGTAGGAAATTATTCTTTGTGAAAACACAATAGAAAAAATTTGCGTTTAAATCATGGTTTGGGATAAGTCAGTCCATTGTTACCTCTGAGGTTCAGGAAGAAGAGCCAGGAATGGGCCATTACTACATAATACAGAGAAGTAACGGCATTGCCACTTACCTAGCTTTGTCACAGGCTGGTCACCGCTTTTTCACTGTGGACTGTTGTAACCCTTCAGACCTTATATCAGGTCATGATACAGGTAAGGTCAGGTGGTCTGAATTTCAGATAAGGTTATTTTATATTAAAAAAAATTATTACAGGACGAAGACACTTGCATGAGAAGCTCTCTGCACATGGTCTAGTTTAATTTAACTATATTAATAAGTTCATTTAGCAGACTGTAAGGTGATTTTTCGAGGTTACCAATTTGCTACATTAATGAATAAGTTGAGGTTTAGATACACCGTATGCCTATTGTTATCGAGGAAGCTAAGCAGAGAATGATGATTACAAGTTCCATTTCTTCTACCCTTTAACTAGATATGATAAAAACACTAATTGCTTTCCGTGTACTGTGATGGCTAAAAAAAGGCTGCATCCCCAGATCAGATCCTTGGCTCTGGGTTAACGCAAATCAGCTGGCAGTGCAGGCATGTTATGTGTTGGGAATTTCTCTCATTTAAATGTTTCTCTGAATACTACATGACTTTGAGGACTAAAGAGAGGAACTTCCAAAAAACAGCCTTCAGTATCCTTAATAGTCAAGGGAGGCCTTTTATGTTTTAAATCTCACCTGCTTGTACAGGCAAGTAGGAAATCTTTGGGATTTTACGATTTTTCTCGGGTGCCACGCAGCCCTACAGAATAAACAAGATGTTTAAATATTTGCTAAACTCAAACATAATCAAACAGTATGCTAAGATCAAAGGAGAAAGAAGAAAGAAAAGTAGGGGAGGGAAAGAGGAAGAAAGAAATCTAGAGCGTCCTAGGAATCCTCTAAATTGGTTTAGTGTTGGTGTCTGTGCTCTGATTGCCCTGTCATCATCAAAAGAAACTCAAGCTCCACGTGATGCAAGCGTAAAGCCCAGTGGCCATGTACCTCTTGCTCCTGAAAGGCATATCTTCATGACACAGCATACCCGAGCTGGCTGGTACAAGCATCACTGTATTGCCAATAGAGACCTTCTAGAACAGTCCTTTTCCTTATTTATAAGGAACAATCAATGTCACTCTGTTGGAACGAGTTTAGCTTAAGCCGGAGTTGAGTCTCACTGTATGATCAGGGGGAGTGAGACATAAAAGGTCTTGAACCTCCAACCTCCACCATTGCCTGGAGCCAGCAAGCCCAGGTTAGCTTGCTTGTCTCGAGGAGCATAGGAAGGACTTTCAGAACAGTGGGGTGCCGAGATGGTTGAGTCTAGCTTGGGTTACACTACAGATTCTGCAGGGGAGCCTCTCTCAAGTGGCCAGGACCAGAGCTTTTCCATTATTCTGTCCTCCCTGCTCCTAGCTCCTTAGTGGTACAGATTGAGGTGTCATGTCCTGTGGCTGTCACCTTCCAAACCATTTTTGAGAGGAAAACTCCTGAGGAATAGAAGGGTAACTGACTTCTGTAAGGTCACCCAGTGGGTGAGATTTGCATCACAGCTGAGCTTTCTGTATCAGCCCTACCACTGACATTTGAGATCTGTAAGGGGAGGTGGGCACCATGTGGTCTTGTGATGGTCACCACAGGTCAGTAAGAAGGGGCCACATTCTCTTTTGTCTGTAATCTCGAACTAAATAGAGTTTTTTTTTTCCTTTTTGGTAAATGTTACATGAGAAAAATTACTTGATCAAGAATATAACACTTGGTCATATAAAAATATCTGTTAAGAGAGAGACAATTTATTTTAACTGTTGAAAGTAGTCAGTTTCACAGTACCATGATGAGATACAAAATCTCGATTTCAGTTCTGCAAAATAATTTAAGAGGTCTCTGAAAGTTGTGTTTCTCCTTTGAGAGGGCTCTGAAGTTGTCCAGCTTTTATGTTTCCCTCTTTATCTTCCCCAGTGAGATGCGAGTGAGCTTTGACTTTCTCAAAAAATAACAGCATACCAAAAAAAAAATTATGTTCGGACAATGTGGAACCCAGGATGATAGTGGTCATGTCAAAATGTCGTGTGCACACTTCATTTTCCAGTTTGGATTGGGATGTGGGGTGTACAAGGTAGAATAACAAATGGTTAATTAACTGGATGAGGACAAATGGTCCCATGCTTTTTAAATGATTTGTTAGCTCTATTTAATTAAGAAAATCAATGAGTCTGCTAGAAAGCGATAATTAGTTGAATGATGGGAGATACAAATCCTTTCCAAAAAAATATAAGTCGAGAAAGGGGAAAAACCATCGAGAAAGGGGAAAAACCATCCGAAAGAAGCAAACTGTTCTTGGAGATAAGCGAGGTATATGGGAGCGAGAGGGCATGTACGCAAAGTGAGCAGCTCTTTCAATTTAGCCATAACAAATGCTGCTCTGAATGCTTTAGAATCCCTGGGTTCCCTTTCACCTCAATGGCCACAATTTCCCATTGGCCTGGAATAACTAGGTGGTCACTCTGTGTGATTTCCTGGGCCTATGCAGATAAACATGGGGTGTGATGATTTCTATCTCATGCAGAGGAATGAAAGAGAAACTGGGCAGCGAGCTTCTGGAAGCCGTAGATAGCACTTAATGATGTGTTCTCCATGCTGGGGATGGAGTATGAGCTTCAGGCATTGAAAATGTTGGGGATTCGGTTATCTGCATGGTTAGTTAAGGAACACTACTGCTAACTGGTAATTTATTCCAGCATGGTTTAAGCAATTGTTAGCCAGAAGCATGGGAAGCAAAGACTGAATATTAAGGGTCCTTTGGGATTAATTAATTGAGGTTCCTTTCAATACTGTGACTACACGAATTATGAAATCTAAAAACTTATCTTCACACACGCCAGGCCACCCCAGCTTCACCAGGTGCTCCACAGCCCCTGGAGCTAAGATAACACTCCTTATCACAATGAAAACACCTGTGGGCCTTAGCCATTTGATAGGGAAATGCAGCTGGAGGGAACAAAAGGCAAGGAACTGGAAATTCCCTACGGCTGAAGAGTGAAGATTAGCTGAAGTACAGGTGGTGGTGCAGAAACCGTGTTTGCAGGACTGAGAGTGGGCGTTACTGAAATAGAAGGACCAGGGAAGCCCAACCACTCCACCAAGTTCACTCTCATTTCCTGACTGATTGGTTGTCAGTACTCTTTCTTCACGATGGGACTCTACATCCTCAGGGTAACGTGCTAATATGCCTTTGGGACAGGGAAGCCAGGACATCAGCAGACTAGCTCCAGATGTGTCTGCCTTTAGAAACTACATCGCCAGTGACCTTTGACAACAAAACATTCCTGACAATACTACCTCTGTGTCTCTCCACCATGCCAAAGCCATCCCAAGGCACCCTAGCTACCACGGCTCTGGCAACTGACCCTGACACCCTGGTTCTGGCTAGGATTATCTCAATTACCCCACCCAGATCACATTCATTGTCTCCAGGAGTGAACTTCACTAAGAGAGGCTCTGGAACACTCAGAAGAGCCTGTCTAGCAAAAAGCAACCATAGAATGTATGTTACTAACAGTATAAGTGTTAAAAGTATTAAGACACTTGTGGTTCTTAAGATGCCAGGTCCCACAGCCTAAGGAAATCAGGCCATACCTCCTGTAGATCTCATCCTGAGAGAGAGAGTTAAGAGGTTGTCTGTTCTGTGGCTTTACAGCAACCTCTAATTTATAACCCAACCAGTACCCGGCTTTGGCATGCTCTTTGTCAAGTATGCAGTGCTGGATTAAATCATGTGGTGTAGAACTTCCTACCACTCCCTAAAAGCCTTTAAAAGCCTTAGATCTTCTTTGCTCTGGGGATTGCTCTGGGGATTACCCTGAAGAAGCGTATTTGCCTCCTTCGCTGCCATCTCTCATGCCATTCCTCTACTCCAACAATGCTGCAGTCTCTGGGCCTCCATCGAGAAACAAGTATAATACAAAGGAGTCTCCCACAGCTGGGCAAAACCAGAAGCATTAATAAGTTAGTATGGATGGGGCATGGGGCACTGCTGTGTCCCTTCCCGAAGTAGTTGTAACAGATGTAATTTCTAGTGAAAGCAACCCTTTGGCAAGACTCAAAACAGTGAAACAGACAAGTAGAGTTATACAAAAAAGAAGGGTTAAAACTGGAAGATACCCTCCACGTGTGTGCAGAGAAACGCAAAGACTGTGAAATAACAGCTTGCCATAGCTCATTCCTGGCCTGGTAAACCCCTATACTAGAAACCTCAAGCACTGAGGTAGTGGAAATGTTTGAGAAATAATTCAGAATCATAACCTTTAAAAAATTAATGACGCTATATAGAAACCTCAAATGAAAACAGAACTAAACAAATATGTACAAGAACTGGACAAGACAGTCTGAAAAATCATCTACTCCAACACAGTAAATTGGAGGAGAAAATCATAAATACGGTTTAAAAATTAGGTAAAGAAATTGAAACACTGAAAAAGAACCAAACAGAAACATAGAAATGAAAATAAAAATAATTAATCAATTACAAACCTTGGCAGAAAGCATTGCTAGCAGACAGGACCATGCAGAAGAAGGGTTTTTCCAATGATAAAAGGCAATATACTTGACAAATGCACAGAAAAATAATAGTATTACCAATACATCAAATAAGTCCGGAACAAACCCCCAGAATCTGTGGGTAGAAGATGGAACAGGAATAAAATTAAATGGAAAGTGTTGGTGACCATACCATGTGGGGCTGGCATTTCTCGGGGAGCAGCCTCAACAAAAATACCACTTGCAAGATTAGGGATGTGGGGATCAGAAAAATAAGTAAAGAGTATAAAGATGCCAATAAAATAATAAAACAGAAAACATAGGATAGTATCAAGAGGGAGTTCCAGTAAATACTGAAATCACCTGTGTTTAATTTCCAACTGCTTAAAATATCCCTGATCCCAAAAAGTAGGAGTAAGATAAAAAAAAAAAAACCTGCATTAACGTGATAAAAGGAAATGAACAGATCAGTTGAAGGTTGCCGGCTACATTCACAGTTAAACATTCTGTTGCTAGAACAAAACAAGTCACACTCATACCCTAGACCAAAACATTCTGTAGGCAAACCACAGAATAGGTGGAATCCATTGTGCTTCCTTAAGGGAGTAGAAACTTAGTTGTATCCTTAGACTTTTATTTGGAATAGAAACATACCTACTACTCTATTCCTGAAATACAAGGTCTGGATATTATTAGCCATACCCTTGAGAGAGCAGAACTCTCTGATCTAAATCTAGGTGGGACCTTTGTTTGAGGGAGAAACACAATAACCTTGAAGGAATAGAGATAAGTTCCAGCTCTCTGACCTTTGGCCAAGGTGGAAATAGGCTCAGATTTTGGGCCTCCACAGGAAAAACGTTTAATGAAAAATAAACAAAAACCAACCCAGACCTGAGAAAGAAGTTGGCATTCAAACACAGGAGGCATTAGGAAGAAAAATAAGCTAGACTAGCATATACTTTCAGTGACTTGGATCGAGATGTCAAAGGCACAAAGCAAAGACACACACTAAAAACTGTAAAAACAAACAAAAGCATTCCAACACGTGTACAAATGCAGAAATTCCAGAATAACTCCAGATCTATCAGCATCCTGAAAAGCAAGAAACGCATAGATCTTATCTTAAGCCCAGAAAACAAGAGACTGTCAACCAATATTTTCACAAATAGTGCATTGTTTCTTCTCTTATTGTTGCAGTATTTACCTCTCAAAATCAGCTTCATAAAGGAAGGGTTTACTTTGGCTCACTAGTCCAAGGGACATCCATTATGGTGGAAGAAACTCATAATGACAGGAACTCAGGGAAGTGGGTTGCTTTGCATGCTTTGTCAGGAGGCAGAGATTGATGAAGGATGATGTTCAACTTGCTGTTTCCTTCTTATTAAATTAGGATTGGTCTTCCACACTCAAATAACCTAATATATTCTTTTACAGACAAATTTAAAGATATGTTTCTATGGATATCCTAAATCTCAGCAAGTTAACAATATTGTTATGCCAAGAAAAGTTTTCTTTCAAAATTGATGGTTAAATAGGCTTCTTGAGACCACTGCACTCTCCTTTAACAGCCTTGGAAGTTAAATGCACCCTCACTCCTGAAAGGATAAGTCTCAAGCAACTGAAAATTACTCCAAAAGTGCAAACCAGGTTCTTCCCCGGGGCACACCACAGGAATATTAAAGCAATTATAACACACAAGACAGGATTGCTTAAAAATTTTAAAGGAATAATATACACCATGAAAGAAGAAAGGCAGGCTCCTCCATGAGAACACTCCATGAAAGCATGAACTGATGAACAAAGAACTGTGAATTAATTAGTGGTGTATAATACAGTAAATTTCCTCAAAGAAGTACTTAAAACATAGCCTACCAGAATCGGTAAAAAAAAAAACAACAACAACAACAAAAAAAAACCCTTAGGAAATAGTAAGTCACTTTCAGTAATAACTTAAAGTGTAAATGACTTCAATTCACCAATAGAAAGACACAGAGTAACTGATGTCATAAAAACAAAGAACCATAAGTGACAGGGTTCCTCATGCTACCCCTGAGTGACAGTTCACAGCCTGCCATGTTCATGGCAGGGGTTTGGCCCAACAGCATTTGGATATTGCTCTGGCAGTGTGCTATAGATAAGGCTAACATATTGAGACTTTGAGTACAACAGGTGACCCTCTGTAACTCGGTGATCTTGACCAGAGTGCTGAAGGGCCTGTGAGCAAGGCTGGTAGCTTCCAAAAGAACCTCAGATCATGCATAAATCCTCCTCAGATCCGCCGCCTCTGGTGTGCCCCGGGGAAGAACCCGGTTTGCACTTTTGGAGTAATTTCCAGTTGCTTGAGACTTATCCTTTCAGGAGTGAGGGTGCATTTAACTTCCAAGGCTGTTAAAGGAGAGTGCAGTGGTCTCAAGAAGCCTGTTGTGCTGATCTGCTATTACAATGCAAACAGCAAGGCAAAGCCTTGGATACGTGCAACTGTGTGGAGTTTTAAGGAAGACCACAGGAACCCAGTCAACCCCAGTGAGGACATAAGCTCACCTGTGTTCTGCATGTAATCAGAAAAGGTGTAGTTCCCAGAACAAGCGGTCAGCTGCACAACTGGGAACATCTTTCATAACTAAAGGACTGTGGAATAATAAAGAATGTAGCAAGCAATCAAAAATCCAGACTTTTCCTGGATAGTGAGAAGGGTATAAGAACCTGATTGGCTGTTGTTTCTAAGAAACACCCTTAATTTAAAAAATATCAACTAAGAACTGAGTGCCAAAGAATAGAAATGAATCTATGAAGGACACAAAAGCCTCAAAGAAGCAGACATAGACATTTTAAAATATGACAAAGTGGACTTTAAGCCAAAAATGAAGGTAATGAAGGCGTCTACATACTGATAAAAGTTATAGGCACTGTGCATAAAATATTGAAGCTTCCAATTTCACAAAACAAACACAGACATAAAATTATATGTAGGTCCTGGTACAATAGCAGCAGACTGCATGACTGAGACTTAACCAGACTAGGAGCAGTGAGGGAATGAAGGAAGGACAGACAGACAGACGCGTGTTCAGAGAAGCTGGGGTCAGATGGGTATGCGCACCCTGATGGAGTGATACCACATCCTGGAACTTCATTATGTTTATCATGCACATAAATAATCACATGCACGACACATGGGGAGGAGTTAGCTGGTCTCTGTAGGTGAGCAGTCTTAGGCTGTAAACTTCTGGGTGGAGGAAAATGTGGTTGTTAGTTTTTGCACACAGTATAGACATTCACGCTCAGACCAGAGGAGCTTCACCTCTGGAGGAAGACTTTGCCACTCCCATGGATCTGAGGCGTTGGTCATTGACATGGCTGTGCCCATGCCCAACAATACGCATCCATGCTGGTGGCTGCGTCACAGGAACAGTGGGTGCGCTTGAATCTAGGAGTTCAGCCCACCACAAAGCAAGACACTAAGGAGTGAATCTCAGATAGGCGGCTCTGGAATATCTCTTGCTACTTTTGTGTCTTTACATGTTTGCTGTTGCCATTTTTCTCTGGTATCTGGCATGGTGTGGTATGGGGGGGGGATCTCCACTGCCTTTAATGTAGTGTTGCTGTGGTCCAGAGAATTATGCAGTGAGAATTCAGCTGATAGATGATTAGGCTAACCGACCAGGATCAGGCATTTCAATGGAGGAGACCCAAGAGCAAGGTGTTGGGAGTATTTACTTTTCAAATAGTTGCTGCCTTTATTGTAAATTCCCTGTGAAGCCATAGTGTGCTCCTTTTATAGTGGGATTGTCCCCAAATCTCTAAGAGCAGTGTATTAATCAATTATTGGGCATAATTTCATCATGTACTGGTAGACTGGATGACCTTTTCCCATACTGTGGGACCCAGGTGTGAAAGTAGCCACACAGTCAAAAGAATCCTTGTTCTCTTAGTCAAATCTTTGCTCCATTTCCTGATATAAATTTAGAAAGCTAGCTTGCCACAATTATCTTTTATGGCAGGACATCTGGCCAGGAGAGGAGTCTTGCACATAGAACCCATTTGGGACCTTCAAAGATAGGCATTGAGGGAAGGGTACAGCATGTCTGAGCTTGTTAATTCATAGCTCTCCCAGATAAGGAGGCTGGGTATCACAAATTCACCCACAGCCGACTTGGGAAAGTGCAACCTCAGTTAACCCACACTCTAACCCTAAAGAAGCTATTAACTCCTTACACCTACCCTCACCTTGGTTTATCAATGCAGAGTTTTAACCTAGGAATGACGTATCACACACCACTCTCCCTTTCTCCCTCCTTAGGATTTATAGCCCTCTCCTCAATTGACTTTTTTGACCCTCAGATATGCCCAGGTATCTCACGAGTCACACCTCCCCTTAGCCATAACGTGTCCGTGTCCGGTTCTCTGGCAGAAAGGGCGGGGAAACATTCCCACTGAGTCGGGAGTCTGTCGAAGCAGTACCTTGTTTAATTGTATTAGGCAAGAAGTTCTATAGGTTGAGATAGGGGGTGGGAAGCCTGGGATGGGCTGAGGTGGAGCAAGGAACAAGGGCCAGTAATATTCTGCCACATTAGTGGTAGCTGGGCACAGGGCAGGCCTAGGTGGGGTGGTGCTGAGTCACTTCCTGTGTGGAAGTTGTAGCCAGAGACAGTTCTCCAAACTCGAGTGAAGCTCAGGAAGTTACACTAGCCCTCAGCAAACTCAAGTTAGGCTTAGGAAGTTACCCTGGGCCTCATGCCCAGGCCTCATGAGGCCCAACAAAAAGTAAGATGACAGTTACCCACTTTGTGCAATTCTTATCTGCGTTTATGACCCTGAAAAACTGCAAGTCCTCTCTATTGCCAGAGAATTGATGATTGTGTCTGTTTGTGTAGATAAACTGGAAACTTGGGAGGATCAAGGGAGGGAGAACAATCAAAGAGACAAGATGAGAAGAAGAGCTGTATGAACTGATTCGTTTCTTTCACCCTCAGACCCTTTCTGAGTGAGTTCCGGCACCGGCTGTTGCATCTTGACTGGACACTGAAGAGGTCTAAGGAAGTGGTACTTGAAGGACCTCGTCATAGTGTGATTACCTCATGGAAAATTTTTCACCTGTGGATTATTATGGAGATGATTTCCTCTTAAGCTATACTGTTAAACTGAAGCCATGAGTTTAGACAAAAACAGTGTTAGTTTAGTTTAGTGGGAGATAATATAGATAAGGCAGGGTATGGTTTTGCTTCTACCCTTGATAAAGCAGGGCCTATGGAGGATAGAAAATAAATACAAGGAAGTGTCATGCACCTAGGACTTATGAGTCTCTCTTGAGGAGTCATAGAGACTATGGTTTAGGCTAATGACTGAGGAAAACGATTGAGTCCCAGAAGCTACCTCATGTTCTTTTAGCCTTAGTAGTAGGAGATGTGTTCACAGGTTTCAGTGCACATCATAGCTAAATGAAGCTTTAAATAATGACTTATTTACAGTAATCATGCAAAGTTAGGTTAATATGTTTTTCTTTAATGGCTTTTAGGTAGAAAATCTTGTGGCACAATTTAAGGTTTAGAAAGGCACATTGTTGAGTGAGAGATTCACTGAGGTCAAGACAAAAGAACAATGGCAGCCGCTTGTTATCAACTGACGTCCCTTTCTTGCTAGGACAGGTTGGTGATCAAGGGTGATGATTAATTCCTTGTACCAATTTCTGCCCTCAGCTTCCTGATATAATTTAATAAAAAAAAACTGTTGATGAGTGGGAATGCATCCCAGTGATTAAAAGCAGAGTTAGCTGATTGTTTTTCATACATAAAAGTTTAAATTGGTGATTCTTTTAAGATTTTTTTATGATTACTTGTTAAGATAAATAATAAAGCAGTTGATCTTTTCTTTGTAACCGAAAAATGTAACCTGCCGGTAAAAGAACTGGCTGAGGAAAACACCTTGCTTGCTTATGTTCTGCTAATCTATAACAAGTTGCTTGGACATGGATGCATGTGGATTCTTGGGGATAATTTGGTTTACACCCGGGATACATAGAATGTTTAACCATGCAAGGGAATTGAGAAACATGTCTTTTGCTTGTAGTCATTGTAAGCATTCATTTAAACAATACAAGGTAGCCACATTGTAGTTTTAATACTGCTTAAACAATTCTGCTGGGGTATATAAGCTGCAAAAAAAAAAAAAAACCACATTAAGAATGCAGAGAAGGGAAACATCTGGAAAGAGAGAGATGGGGAGGGAGATGATAGAAAGACCCTAAATGTGTGTGTGTGTGTGTGTGCGTGCATTTACCCTTTTGTCCTGGCCCCAGAGAGATAAATTTTGCCTTACTTGCCAGCCCCAGAGAATTACTCCCTCAGATAGGAAAGGCAAATTGTGTTGAGTGATTAGTTCGCTGACTCCACGGCTCCACTCAGTTCCTGAGCTGCTGAAGGCTGCTCCTCACAGCAGCTAATTCACTCAGTACATATTCATTCAAGGCTTCTCTGGCTCCACACTCAAGTCCAACAGTCTACTCTCATATTTGCATAGGCTTTCTAAACTAACAATCAGTGAAGATAGTGCAGAGCTAAATTGTACTCTAGATCAAACTTGTTTAACACATACATCCAGATGATTCCACTCAGCTGATAGGGATTCCACTTTATTCTCAGAGCATATGGAACCTGCTCCAAAATGGATCACAATACAGGCCTCGAAGGAAACCTTAACAAATGTTAAAAATTCAGATAATTTCTCCTTTTTTTCCTTTAAGTATTTTTTTATTTTTCCCTTTTGTTGAACATAGATTCTTTTCTCATACAGTATATTTTGATTATAGTCTCCCCTCCCTCTACTGCTCTCTGTGCTTCCCCACCCCCCCCCCTTTCCTCTGGGTCCGCTCCTTCTGTCTTTCATTAGAAAAGGACAGGTTTCTAAGAGACAACAGCCAAACATGACAGAATAACATATAATAAGATAAAAAAAATCCACCACATGGAGGCTGGACAAAACAACCTAAAAAAGGAACAGAGAGCCCCAAGAGCAGGTACAAGAATCAGAATCCCATGCATTCACACTCAGGTGTCTCATGAAAACACGAAGCTGGAAGCTGTAATATAGATTCATGAGGAAGACCTGGTGCAGGTCCTGATAGGCCCTGTGCTTGTTCCTTCAGTCTCTGAAAAGTCATATGAGCTTTGCTCTGTTGATGCAAAGAGCTTTGTTCTCCCAGCGTCCTCCATCCCCTCTGCATCCTTACAACCTCTCTGCATCCTCTTCCATAGGGTTCCCTCAGCTCCTCAGGAAGGGATTTGATGGAGACATCCCATTTAGGCTCTCTCTCCATGAAAAGTCTGGCTGTGGATCTCTGCATCTGTTCCCGTCTGCTGCAAGATGAAACTTCTCTGATGATGGCTGAGGAAGACTCTGATCTATAAGTATGTAAGAATATCACTAGGAGTCATTTTATTGATACTTTAAAAACATTTTAGACCAGTAGTGTTTGATTTTATCTTAGGTCTTTGGGCTATCTGGTCTCTGGTTATTGGTCTCATAAGAAGTGTCAGGTATGAGTTTCATCTCATGGAGTGGGCCTTAAGTCAAATCAGATATTGCACTGGTTTTGTGCCACCATTGCCCTGGAATATCTTTAAAGCAGGAAAGATTGTAGGTCAAAGGTCTTATGGCTAGGTTGGCACTCATGTATCTCTTTTGGTGGCTTGCAGAGTACCGTCCAGCACAGAGACTAGAATATGGGGTGAAGGCTCCATGTAGGCACCTGCTAGACTTCTCTGCATCCAGTGAGTTGTATGGATGTTGTCTTTGGTAATGGGGCCCCCGCTGTCAGTATGCAGACAGCAATCCATTATCTTACCTGGGTTTGAGGATTTCCATGGGACCCCTCGGTCAACAGCTCAATTGATTGCAAACTAGTCTCATTACTGGAAGCCTTGGGTGGTGACAAGAGATGGCCAGTTGGGACTCTGTATCCCCATTATTAGAAGACCTCATTAGGATTGCCTTCCTATATTTTTAGACATTTCCACTGTACCAGGTTTCCATACCATCCCTCAAATGCTCCTCAATTTCAGATGTCTCTCCCTGCATTCTCTCCCTCAACCTATTGACTCTTCCTTTTGGCAGCTGATCCTCCAATTCTGTCCCTACCAGCCCCCAGTTTACCCCTAAAATCTATTCTATTTGCATCTCCCAGGGAGATCCACTGGCTCCCCAGAACTTTTCTCTCTACATAACCTCTCTGGGTCTATGGATTGTAATTTGATTATTATTTATTTAATGATGGATATCCAAGTATAAGTAAATATATATCGTGTTTATCTTTCTGGGTCTGGGTTAACTCACTTGGGATTTTTTCTAGTTCATCCATTTGCCTGCAAATTTCATAACATCATTTTAACAGCTAATACTCCATTTTGTAAATGAGCCACATTTTCTTTATCCATTCTTCTGTGGAAAGACATCTAGGTTGAGCAAGTGTCCTTGTGTTAGAATGGAGCACCCTTTGGGTATTTGACCAAGAGTAGTATAGTTGGATCTTGAGGTAGATTGATTCCCAACTTTCTGAGGAGTCTCATATTGATTTTCATAGTGGCTGTACAAATTTGTATTCCCACCAGCAATGGAGCGATGTTCTCATTGCCCCACATTGCTGACAGTATAAACTGTCATTTGTGTTATTGATCTTAGTCATTCTGACAGATGTAAGATGGGATCTTTAAATAGTTGATTTGTATTTTTATGTTTAAGGGTGTTGGACATTTCCTAAGTGTTTCTCAGTCATTTGAGATGACTCTATTAAGAATCCTCTGTTTATGTCTGTGCCCCATTTTAAAAATTTGATTATCTGATTTTTTGGTACCTAGTTTCTTGAATTCCTTGTATATTTTGGATATTCGTCACTTACAAGATGTGAAGTTGATAAAAAAGTATTTTCCCCTTCTGTAGACTGCTGCTTTGTCTAAATGACTGTATCCTTTGTCTTACAGCAACTTTTTCATTTTCATGAGGTCCCATTTATTAATAGTTGATCTTAGTGCCTGATATTAATGTTCTGTTCAGAAAGTCTTCTTCTGTGCTAATGAGTTAAATGCTACTTTTTGTATCCTTTCCAACCACAGTGGAAAAGAAAAATCAACAGCAAGTGAGATCCCAGAGGACCCACAAATAAACACACACAGCTATGACCACGCAATTTTTATTAAAGATCTAAAAAACATGGAGTAGGGGTAAAACAGCCTGTTTAATATTTGGTGCCAGTGCTGGCAAAACTGGATATCCATCTGCAGAAGAATGGAATTAGATTCATATATTTCACTGTATACATCAAATTTGAAATGGATCAAAGACTTTCCATTTAAAACACCAAACTTTGAAACTTCTAGAAGAAAATGCAGGGGATGTGTTTCAAGATATAAGTATGGACAAGAGCTTTCTGAATAGGTCTCCAAAGCCAAGAAATGACTCAGAAAATTCCAAGAATTAACAGATGAGACTGTGTGAAACTGAAACATTTCTGTTCAGTAAAGAAGATGGTCAGTGAAATGAACAGAGACAATAACCTTTTCCCGTTGTACTTTGGAGTCCTAGTATCTAGAATTTATGATGAAATGCAAAAATTAACATCAAGAAAACAAAACTACCTTTAAAATGTACTAATGAAATAAATAGACCAATGTCTAAATAAGAAACGTAAATGTACACAAAGTATTCTTTAAAAGTCAGTATCTCTATCTATAAAGAAAATGAAAATTAAAACCTCATTGGTACTCCATGTCACCCTGGTCAGAATGGCTGTTAGTCATCAGGAAGTAGAAACCTAATGCAGTGGAAACTCCATGGAACCTACGAGGGTGATGCAAACTAAGACTCCTAATAATGGGGGACATGGAGCCTGAACTGAGCATCCTCTGTAAACAGGTAAGATCTCAAGTGGAGGAATTGGGACACCAACTCAGCCATAAAATCTCCAACTTACAGTTTGTCCTGCCTGCAGAGTGTTCTGAGACTGGAGCCTAGTGAAATCATCATCAGAGAGACTTCATTCAGCAACTGATGGGAGCAGATGCAGAATATCACAGCCAAATATTAGGTGGAGCTTGAGGAGTCCTTCGGAGGAGGAGGAAGGAAGGACTGGAGGAGCCAAAGGGGTCAAGGACACCATGAGAACAGGGTCCACAGAATCAGCTGGCTGGGACTCAAGTGGGCTCATAGAGATCAGGGAGCCTGTAGGGGACTGGCCTCAGTTCTCTGCATATGTGTTATGACTGTGTAGCTAGGTGTTTTTGTGGGATTCCTAACCATGGGACAGTCTCTGGCTCTTTTGCCTACCTTTGGGACCCTTTCCCTCTTTTACTGGGCTGCCTCATGCAGGTTTGATGTGAGAATATGTGCTTGCTATTATTGTAACTTGTTATGCTGCATTTGGCCTCTGTCCCTGGGAGGTCTGTTCTTTTCTGAGTAGATGTGGAGTGGGTGTAGATTTGGGGAACAGGCAATGTGGGGCAGAGGGGATGGGAAGGGGAGGAAGGGAAAACTGTAGTTGGGATTTAATATATAAAGAGTAAATAAAGAAGAATAAAGAAAAAAGAGGAAGAAAAAAAAGAAAAAAAAAGAAAACTCACCAGAAACCCTGGAAAGGATGTGGGGAACCAGGGACTCTGATTCACTCCTCACGAGTGTGAAGTAGTACAGCCATTGGATTTTCCTCCGAAAATTAGAATTGGACATTCCATATAAGCCAACTATACCACCCATGGGCAAATACCCAAAGAACTCCATACTCTACCGCAGAGATTCTTGTATATCCGTATATCCAATTCACAATCATTATGAAAAATGAAAGAGTCTAGATGAACATCAACAAATGAATGGGTAATGAAAATGTGGTTTGCATACATCATGGAATTTTACTGAGCTATAAAGAAAAGTGAAATTTGTAGGAAAATGCAAAAGTAAATGGGGTGGCCTAGATTCAGACAAACATCACATTTGCTCTCATGTGCAGATCCTCATTTTAATGTGTACATTTTAATGTATACGTGCTTGTATAACAATGCATGTGAATGTGGGTATAGGTTATGAAACCTGGAAGGAGACTATGAGAAAAGAAAAAGACATTTTGAAGAAGGGAGGGCAGGACTAAAGGACATGTGTGCTAAGAAAGCAGAAAGAGGTCTGGGGGAGAAATAAAGGAGACAAGGAAATGGGGAGATAGGAGAGTCAACAGGACAAGCTAACACAGATTGTATTTGAAAACACCGTAATGAAACCTAATGCTTTATATGCTGAGTTAAGAAAAAGAGAAAAAAGATAAACTTTAGTTTTCAACACACTATTGACTCTCGTTGGAATGAATGTAGTCACTTGATGGCCTTATACTTTGTGAGAGAGACCAGCACACTAATTCTCAAGGAAACAGATGTGGCTGCTCATTTGACCCCCTTTCATATTGGTGCCTGAGATGTATAGTTAATGACAAGCCTGGTTAAGCAGCTATTCTGCTGACATCAAGTATGGAGTTCATATGGGAGAATAGAGCTAAGAATGCAGAAGGATTTCCCAGCCAGTATTTCCAAACTCGGAAGACTCGAAGAGGCTGAAGAACAGAATCATGAACAAGCTGAAGTATGTTTAAAAATAAAAAAGAAATCTAAAAGTCAAGGGAAAAAAATCTATGACTACAATGAAAGAAAATGAAAGAACCCAAACCCAAATATACGACATAAAATTTAAAACATAAAGCTTATGAGAGTAGAGAGGAAAAAAATATGTCAGCTGACCTATGGTCACAGAGGTCTAGGGGAACCAGAGGCATAACTCTGACTGACAGTCACAAAGGTCTAAGGAAGTCAGAGTGTGAACTGAATGGTCTGTGGTCAGAGAAATTCAGATTTGCAGAGTTGTAAAAATTCTCAGCTGACCCAAGTTGTAGAGACCCAGAGAAGTCAGACTCTGAACTGGATGCCCTGAGTTGGCAAGGAGACCTAGAGGGGTCAGAAGTCAACTGGCTGACATAAGGTCAGGAAAAGACACTACTATTAAAGGGGAAGCACAGAGAGTTCTGGAAAACAAACCAGAACTTGCCTGCTTGTGAAAGAACAATACAGTCCTGGAACTCTCTCCTCCTCACTGATTTTGAATCTGCTAAAGATAATTGGCATGGATTTCAAAAGTCACTCTTCTGCTACTTCTCTCCACTGGAGAGCTGTGGTTCAGGAACATCTAGTTCAGATGTGTGTGCAGATTCCTCTGCTTGGGATGCCTTCCAGGAATGAGCCTATCAGAAGACACACAGATAATGCCTTATTTCAAAACCATAACGACTTAAAAAGAATACCTGGAAAAAGCCTACTCTAGAGTTCAAAACTAAAGAAGTGGATAATTGAGGTAAAGTATCTTCTGGAAAAGGTAGAAATCCTTAAACAAAGGTACGCAATTCACTTAACGGTTCTTAAATTTCACTGAGGTTCTGTATTTAATCTGTTTTAGGGTACTGCATTAGGTAGAAGGTTCATCCATCTGGGAAAATGTCACCTATGCTAGGCATTTAAGAAATGAGATTGTTGAAGAGAGGCCACCAAGAGTTGTTGCAAGGCCAAAAGTAGAAGGAATAGATCCTGAGGTGACATGCAAATGAGAAGTATTATTTAAAAAAAGAAATAAAAAGGAAAGGAAAGGACACAACTGCTCCTGGGTATGGTGGGGAGAAAGTTTGTTATAGATCTGTGGGAGAGCATGGTCAGAGGCAGGGACATCTGGAAGAGATGTGACCAGACTGTGCTGGGTCTTGTCGGGAAAGGAGAAGGGGAAGAGAGAGGAGAGAGAGAGCTGAACCACCTGCAACAGCCACCAGTTAGCCCAAGGGTTCAAAAAAGGTGCTAGCCAAAATGGGTGAATATTATCGGGAAGGGCATCCCAGCTCCCTGGGCTGGAGAGTTCAGGGGTGGGTGAAGTTAGCCAGGAGGACCCTGTAACAGGTAGGGACTGAAGGATGCTGGGAGAACCCCGTTGCCAGGTCCACTTTGATATGTTAAATAAGTCCTTCAGCCTTTTGTCCCTGGTTTTGAGACTTAAGGGGGGGCGGGGGGCGGGGGGGCGGGGGTAGAATCACAGCAGGGAGCAAGAGAAGGCGGAGCTAGGAAGTTTGGTCCTTGAACCTGGTGCTCTGCCATTGGAGGAGCTACAGTGAAATGTGTGTGGGCACGGATAGCCATCTTCCTGCAGCTGCCATGGTGTGTGCATGGTCCTGGAACTGGAGGCTGGAGACCCAGCTGTCTTCTGTTCATTACATAACCCTCACAGGTCCAGAAAGCAAAGTAATCAATTCCTTCACTCTTGTGGAATTTAAGATTTATTTAAATTAAGATGTGTTACATTTGTTTATACTGTGGAACATTTGTTTAATGATGCAAAGATTCATGTTGCATTTTTTAATTCTGTGAAGCTGTGTTGTTTTGCCTGTCTAAAACACCTGATTGGTCTAATAAAGAGCTGACTGGCCAATAGCAAGGCAGGGAAAAGGCTAGGGGGCCTGGCAGGCAGAGAGAATAAATATGAGGAGAAATCTGGGAGGAAAAGTTTGGGGAGCAAGAAAGGGAGGACAGGAGGATGCTGGGGCTCAGTCACCGACTTACATATCCAGACATGGAGTAAGAAGGAAAAAAAAAAGATATACAGAAATAGAGAAAGGTAAAAGCCCAGAGGCAAAAAATAGATGGGATTATTTAAGTTAAGAAAAGCTGTCAAGAAAGAAGCCAAGCTTTCAACAAGGCTGGGCATTCATAAGAAAGAATAAGTCTCTCTGAGTGTGTTTATTTGGAAACTGGGGGTCAGGTCTCCAAAGAGCAAAGAGTAAAGAGTAAAAAAACAACCCAAAACACTGCATCCTTCCCTTCTGCCTTTCAGGGCTGGTTGGGTCTCCAATCAGAAAAGTTTACTCATCATGAGCAGGGAATTGGGGGATACATAGTCTCTATACCCTGCCTCTGGCATGACAAAGGATGTCTAGTTGGCTTGAGGCTAAGATGGTGAATGACCTGCATAGGTGACCATGATTATACAATATCTATTTCATCAGTCAGTGGGAGAAAAATAAAAAACAACCCCCCTCCCCAAACTGGCACACTACTACAACAGTGGTGACACATTCTAGAGTTTCCCAGCATTCCTTGCTCTGTGCGGCATAGGTGCAGTACATCTTCTCTTTTCCTACAGTTCATAGATACTTTTATGGTGTTTTAAAGAACAGTATATAAAGCGATGGTCTCCATTATTACATTTTCCACACATCCTACTAGCATTGAATCCTGTGTGTACCTAATAATCACTATTTTTCCCTGGTTCTTCCCTCCTCACTGGTCCATCTTTCTCCAGACAGTTACTTTTCTTTTTCATGTCATACATCTGTTAAGATTTAGGTCCTACAGATGGTAGAGATGGTCAATATTGTCTCTCTTTACCCCACTTAGAGTCTCATCCCTTTAATTCTCCTCTCACCTCCATAGCTTTCATACTATAAATGTATAGACACACACCTATACGACTGTCTATATATACATAAATATAGATTCTGAAGATAAGAGAAAAAACATGAGATGTTTGTTCCTTTGGGTCTGGCTCATTTCACTTAACAAGATGATCTACAGTTCCATCTATTTCCCTGCAAATGGCACAATTTTATTCTTCTTTGTGTCTGAACAAAATGTTATTATGTATATAATATTACACACACACACACACACACACACTCACACACACACACACACACACACACACACCAATTCATGTGTTGATGGAGAGTTAAACTGATTCCATATTCTGGCTGTTGCAAGAAGTTTATCAAGCCCTATGGATGTCTAAATATCCCTGTGGTATGCTGACTTAGATTACTCTAGGTTATCTACCCGGGAATAACAGCTGCGTCACGTGGTCATTCTAGTTTTAGTTTTCTGAGGCATTTCCTCATTGATTTCCATAGTGCTGCGTTGGTTTATTCTTCTAGTTTTCTAGTTGCAGTGGATATGGGCTCCTGGGTCCTTACATCCTTGACAGCATTGTTTTTTTTTTATTATGATAACCATGCTCATTGCTCTGAGATGGAATCTCCGAGTAGTATTAATTTGCATTTCCTTGCTGAGGATGTTAACCTTTCTTTCAAACATTTACTAGCTATTATATTTCTTGTTTTGAAGACAGTGAGTTCAATTCAGCTATCCACATGTTGACTGGGTGATATGACATTTTGCTGTCTGATATTTAAAGCTTGTTTTTTATTTATAAATTCTAGCGATGTTAATCTGTCACACGTACAGTTGGCAAAGATTTTTGTCTAATCCTGTAGGTGGTCTCTTTTCTCTCTCACATCCTTTGCTGTGCAGAAACTTTTGCATGTCATGCAATCCCAGTGATCAATATTTGGTTATTTCCTATGCTGTGCTGGTCTTTTGCAGAAAGTCCTTGCCTATGACTATAGCACCATACATTTGATTTATGCTTTTCCATAGCAATTTCAGCATGTTAGGGCTTATATCAAAGTCTTTGATCCATTTTGAGATTATTTTGTACAGTGTGAGAGACAGAGTCCAGTTTCATTTTTCTACACGTGAATTCAATGTCTCCAGCTCCGTTTGCTAGAGATACTGTTTGTCCTCCAGTGTATATTGTTGGCACCTTCATTTACCCTCAGGTGACTGCACATTCTACCTGTGTGGGCTGACTTCTAGGTCCCCTATTTTGTTTTATGTCTGGCTTTTGTGCAAGTGCCACATCCATCACCACTCTGGCTTTGTAGTGTAATTTGAGATTGGGTGTTATGGTGCCTCCAGCATTGCCCTTTTTTGCCCAGGATTGATAAGCAAATTTTCTTAGTGTGGTTTGTTTTGTCTCTTTGGTTTTCAGGATTCTTCAAGCTGTTACTGCTTCTTTCATGATTTACCCTGATGGTCACTGGTGGTTTCTAGGTAACAACCAATTTTAGGAGCTGAGTCACCTACCTGTTCCAGCCAACATGTTGAAGCCTGGATTCCCACTCTGACACAAAGTATCTCTGTTTGGAGATGGCCTTTATGGAAACAACTTACTTAAAGTGAGTTCCTGAAAGGGAGCCCAGTCTACTCTGACTGGCATACTTAAGAGAAGGAATTTGGGCACACTTAATACAAAGGGCAAAGGAACACACTGATATTTGCCCCGTGCAACACAAGCACAGAAGCCTCAGAGGATTTAGGCCTGCCAGCACCTTGATCTTAGACATTCAGAATTTAGAATTGTGGGAAAATAAATTTGTATGGAGCAAGCCATTCAATCTGTGGTGTTTTGTTCTGGTGACCTTAGGAAAATTACTTTTTTTTGTTGTTTGTTTTGAATGGAACCTCACATTGTTCAGGGTAGTCTTGAATTCCCTGTGTAGCCAACGGTGACCTTGTGTCTTAGGGTTTCTCCCGCAGTGACAGAACAGAGTGCCCAAAAGCAACTTGGGAGGAAAAGGGTTATATTAGCTTATAGTTCCACAGCATAGCTCATTACTGAAGGAAGTCAGGGCCGGAACTGAAAGCAAGAACCCAGAGATAGTAGATGAAGCTGAAGTCATGCGGAACTCTGCTTACTGGCTTGCTCCTCATAGCTTGATCAGCTTGGAACAGCAATCGAAAAGAGGCCAGAGGCACTTAATATCGGCATAAATAGTATAAGATGCTACACCCAAGTGGGTGGGTAACTTAAAGGCTACTGGTGGTAGGAATTCCTACAGCAGATTGGTACCAGTTCATATAGATTGGGCCATCCCACATCAATCCTTGAACAAGACCGTGCCCCACAGGCCAATCTGGTGAAGACATTTTCTCAGTTGAGGTTCCCTCTTCTTGGATAATTTAAGATTGAGTCAATTTGACGAAAAACAAGCCAGAATACTTTGAGCTCCTGATCGCTCTTTCAGCTTCCAACTCAGGGATCACAGGCACGAATAGCAAGGCCAGTGAGTGAGGCTGAAGTTTTATACAGGCACTGACTCAGGAATCCACATATGAAGACATAGATAATTTGATACTGGATTGCAAATTAAAAGCAACCAGCAAGTAGTTGCAATTTCAATGTAGAAATCAAGAGGCTTCTTACCATCAAATAAATTAGCAAGCAAATGAGCATTAATGGTGCCGGCTGTGGTTAGGGGAAGAGAGAAGGGCAACGGCTCAGGCTGGGGACTGATCTTAGTTCTGATCCAGTAAAAACTGTTGGTTTCAGTTTTCCACAGACACCTCAAGAGAGACCGGGGTAGGGATGGGAGTGGGGGTGGGGGCTTTTGTTCAGCAGCATACAGCAGTTACTCATATTGTGTCACTTTGTCCAGACGTCCAGACTCTGGAGCTTAAAATGATAGGAAAGGGACTGGCCAGGTGGTTCAGCAGATTAAAGTGCTTGTTACCAAGCCTGATGGCCTGACTCGCATGGTACAAGGAGATTTCCCCAAGTTGTCCTCTGACCTATATAGGAACACCATGCCAAATGCATGTACACACACACACATACAATGCATGAAAGTAGAGTAACCCAATGAGTGACAAATACAAGATCCTTCCCCACCTGGATTGTTTATGAATAAACACATTTTGAATTTCTTTCATTAAAGTGCAACTCTTTATGTCCTTACCATCCTTAAACATCCTCTCTAGGAGGGTGAGAAAAATGTTCTTTCTTAAGTACAAACAAATTAAATATTATGGAGTTATCACAGAGAACAATAACACATCGATGAGGGATTTCAGCTTTTACTAACTTGGACAATGAACAATTTTCTTGCCCAGAACTCTACTGGGATGAAGCATCACCCTTCCTGCAGGCTGTGCCCAAACAGTGATTAGGCAATTATCTCCTCATTTCCAGAACTGGATGTTTTCTTCATTGTCTTCTGGACTCTGCTCAAGAGAAAAGAGATTATTTCCAGACACTGGAATTAATTTCATCAGCTTTTCCTTCTTCATGCACTCATTTTATTCAGGTGCACTGCCAGAGACTTTTCATTATAGGTTAAAAAAAATCAACCAGCTCCAACAACAAAGGGGATTTATTGACACCTGTCAAAGCAATGCTAGCAGGTATGGTTTATGCAATTTATTCTGGATTCTGTTTTTTTTTCTCTGTGATTATTTTCATTTATTGTCTATATAATAAATGACACAGAATACTACGACCACCAAGTTTCCCAAAATTAAGGGGCAAAGTTTTTGCGTACCATTCCTGCTTGACTGTCGCAGAGTGGCAGAGAGCATCTTACTTGTGAGATAAGAAAACACATGGTTGGTGATCGCTGAATGACCTTTGAAGAGGTGGGGTTTTCATGACTGTTTTGCCTAACCTAATCCCATGGTCCCATAGCTGCCAGGCTGCTCAGGCTTTTAGAGAGCTGAGTATAATCCTTTCCATTCAGCTGGCAAGTTCCCCCAATAATTTCCTCATGCAATTAACCCCTTAAAATTTTCTCCAATTTTCTTGCTTTAAATTTCTTGTCCTGGGATCTTGGAAGGGTGAATAGTATCCTGGTTTGATTTCTTTTTCTTTTTTCCTTTGATTGAAAATAGTTTTTTTATTATCTCACATAATATATCCTAATTATGTTATTTTTCTCCCTCTACTCTTCCTATTTCCTCCCCAACACCCTCATTTTTGGACATACTCCCTTTCTATCTTTCATTAGAAAATGAGAAGGTTTCTATGAAATAATAATAAATAAAATGAGATAAGATAAAAAACTAAGATATCGGATTTGAACAAGACAAACAAACAGATAGAAAAGAGCCCAAGAGAAGGCACAAGAACCAGAGACCCACTCATTGTCACACTCCGGAATCCCATAAAATCACTCAGCTGGAGGCCCTAATGCATCCACAGAGGACCTGGTGCAGACCCATGCAGGCCCTGCGCACACTGCCTCAGCCTCTGTGCGTTCACGTGTACAGTGATGATGTCGATTCAGAAGGCCTTGTTTTCTTGGTGTCCTCCATCCTCTCTTCACACTCTTTCTGAATCCTTTTCTCTGGGATTCCCTGAGGCCTGAGGGGAAGGATTTGATGGAGACTTCCCTTTTGGGGCTGTGTATTCCAAGTTCTCTCACTCTATGCATAATGTCTGGTTATTGATCTTTGTATTTGTTCCCATCTATTGTAGGAGGAAGCTTCTCTGAGGATGGCTGAGCAAGACACTGGTCTATAATTATAGCATGATGTCATTTTATTGCCACTTCTTTTTATTTTTATTTATTTATTTTTTTTTAGAACAGTAGTATTTGGTTTGGTTTAACTCTGGGTCCCTGGACTATCTAGTTTCTAGTTCTTGGTCAACCAAGCAGAATTGGGTATGTGTTCCATCTCATAGACTGGATTAAATTGGTTGGTTACTTCCACAAGCTTTGTGCCACCGTTATCCTAGCCTATTTTGCAGGCAGGACATCATTTTAGATCAAAGGGTTAGTGGCTTGGTTGGTGTTTATGTTTCTCCTTTGGTAGCATGCAGAGTATCTTCCAGTACCAAAGAATCTAGAGCACAGAAGCAAAGGTTCTATGTAGGCATCAGCTTGACTTCTCCTTGTTCAGTGAGTTGTGCAGGTGTTGTTTCCAGCAATGAGACCTTGCCATCAGCATGTGGAGAGCAACCTATAGACTTGGCAACACCCTGGGTTGTTTGAGGATTCACATAAAAATCCTTTGACCAACATCTCAGTTAGATATGACCCAATCCCTAAACTTAGTTTGGTGGTAAGGGATGGCCAGTTGGAACCCTGTCTCCCTCATTTATCTATTTTCTTTAGATTACCCTCATATACATGCATGTGTTAGGAAGCTTCTATGGTAGTTATTTTCCATACTACCCTCAAATGGCCCTTGCTGTAACTGTCCCTCCCGGTGCCTTACTCTATACCTAACTGTGGTTTGTTTCACTATTAGCTCCTTTATTCTTTTGTTTTCTTTTTCTTTTCTTTTGCCGGGCACACCGCCCAGCTCTCAGATAAATCGCATGTAGAGGCTTGTTCTTACTTATGAATGCCTGGCCTTAGGTTGGCTTGTTGCTAGATGGATTTTCTTGTCTTAAATTGTCCTGTCTATGCTTTGATTCTGGGCTGCCCCCCCTTTTTCTGCTTCTGTATATCTTACTTTCACTCTTACTCTGTGGCTGATTGGGTGGTTGGGTGGCTGCCCCTGGCATCCTCTCCTTGTTCTTTTTTCCTCTCCCTTCCAGATTTCTCCTCCTATTTATTCTCTCTGCCTGCCAACCCCACCCATCCTTTCTCTGCCTGGCTATTAGCTGTTTAGCTCTTTATTAGACCATCAGATGTTTTAGAAAGGCAAAGAATCACAGCTTCACAGAGTTAAACAAATACAGCATAAACAAAAGCAACATGCCTTTGCATCATTAAACAAATGTTCCAGAGCAGAAACAAATGTAACACACCTTAAAATAATATTCTACAATACCTAATCTCTGTAGTTCTATGGATTATAGTTTGGTTATCATTAACTTAATAGCTAATATCAATGTAGAAGTGAATCCATATCACATTTGTCTTTCTGGGTCTGGGAAACCTCTCTCAGGATGAATTTTCCTAGTTCCATATATTTGCCTATAAATTCCATTTTTTCAAGGGCTGAGTAACACTTCATTGAATAAAAATAATGTATTTCCTTTAGGTATTCTTCTGTTGGGAGATATCTAGGTTATCTCCAATTTCTGGGCATTGTAATACAGGAACAGAGCAGCAGTGAACATGGTTGAGCAAATGTCTTTGTTTTAGGATGGAACATCTTTTGGGTATAAACTCAAGAGTGGTAAAACTGGATCTTGGGGTAGCTTGATTCCCATTTTCCTGAGGAACCATCACATTGATTTCCACAGTGACTGTACAAATTTTCAGTAGTGGATGAGTGTTCTGGCTTGGATTTCTTTATTCCAGTTATGGTGACCTACTGGCATGACTGTTGCCTCTTCATTCTGGTTAACACCCCTGTGCCCGGTTTATACTGAGAGATGGTTTACCTCTCCCAATCAAGAGAGTACAAGTGGAATGAGAAGAGCCAAAGAAAGAAGATCTCGTGGTCTTTCTTTTACCTCCTGCCCAAGGAGAGCAGAAGGAGATGTTGTGATTGTCCTAGCAGCTTGCCATCCTCAGAGAACTGGCTGTGCCTTTCCTAGCCAGGAACATTTCATTAGCAGGACCAAAGAGCTGCAGGTACAATAGAACCAGAACCTCAGGGTGCCCAGGGGAGTGAGCTCCTTTCCTAGACTATTACAAGTAAAATCAATCAGCTTTGAGTGGCCAAGAACTCCTGGCTGCTCCAGGAAAGCAGATGGGATGCAATGACCCCATCAGATTATGTTACTGCCAGTTACATTCTTAGAATTTAAATGCAGTGTTTATTCTTAAACAAATACCATAGCTCTAAAGATTCGGTACCCTTTTTCTAGTGTTTTAAGTCAGGCAGGCTTTACCTTAGTGGGAGGTGGGTTTGGAGACCAAGCTTTTAGGGGCAGAACGTAAGCTATCCAGAGGCCCAAATGAGTACCCATAAAATGTCAACTCTTTTAATTTATACAAATACTACCAGCAATCTTGCCCCTTTTTTTACTACCAAGACTCAACAAGGCCAATAGTGAACTCATTTTCAAGTTATTATTTTAATCAGAATAATACATGTGCACATTCTTACAGTAAAATTCGATTTCAAATCTAATAATGAAAATGCTATACCTTCATGTCCTCTGATCTCAATCCTTAATCCTAGGAGCTATTAACTCTTCTAGATTTTAAACAAGTCTTCATCTCCATAGCAAATAGAATTCCAAGACAGTTTGTTTTCCTTGACCATTTTTCCTCGCTGAGCTCCATAGCATGTGCCTTATTTTGCTGTTTCCCTGTCTCCCTCTTACACAGTTGAGCTCTGTCACGTTGTGTCTCATCAGTGTAGCGTTTTCAAGATCATGGCCATGGAAATATTTTCATCTGAGCCATTCCCTTTCCTGGAAGCCCCATTGTTTCCGCTAGAGTTGTGATAATTTCTCCACCTTTCAGACGGCTTGATTCACTCCTTAGCTAACATGAATTTTACTAAGCCCAGCCCCAATTCTCTGCCAGGACTGTCAAGTTCTTCTCAACAGAACACAGCTCTGGGGCAGCCCTCAGCTTCATCTTTCCAGGGAAAGTTCTTAATGAATTTTCATCCTCTTACTTTGCCCAGCACACGGGGTTCCTGAGACTGACATGTAGCTATGGTCCAGAGCCTCCAATCCCCAATGCTGGGATGTCCAAGAGGGAAGAATATTAATGTTACCTTGAAGGTACAAATAAATCTATAAAAAATCTATAAAATAATCCGTTATGTCACTCGGTGGAAAGATTGAATACATAGAGCTATCAAAGGCATCTATGCTGGGGACTGAGACATAAATACAGGGCACCTCTCTTCTCTGCTAAGACCTCAAGGCAACTGTGCAGTGTTAAGGCCAAGAATAATGATGCCTCCTACATGGTTTGTTGCCATATTTAGTCCTTTTTGAGCAGACAGGAAGTAGGAAGGTTAGCTAGAAACAAACAATCAAACAGTCTCTCTGTCTTTCTGTCTCCTTCCTCTTCCAAATGAAGGCTGTGTAGATTTGATCTTGTGATGCAGCTCAGAGGCAGAGTCTTGACTAACACATACGTGGTCCTTAGTTTGGCCTCCAGGACTGCACACACAAAAGAGTAGAATTTCTCTTTCTAAATGCAGCCATGAAACCTAGGAAGGTCACTGAAACCCCACCCCCCTTTCTCTTTGAGATCTCTCTGATAGGATCTTCCATTTGCTGGGAAAGGGATGTGCCGAGGGGCAGGGAGTATGAACCACCAAGCCTTGCTGAGGCCTCCAAGTCACGACCGTTGGCTTATAGTCACTACTGTCTAGCTGTTCTCCACGGCTACCCACTTCCTTTATCAGGCACATAATGAAGATAAACATCCCAGGCTGCATATCCTGCAAAAGTTCAGTGAAATACATTCATGACAAGTTCCTTGTGACTATTGCTGTGGAAACATCAGCCTTGACTCTGGAGATATGATAACATAAACTTTATGACTTTTTCTTTGCTACAGTAGTTTGGTGTCACTTTTCCACCTTTCACTAGATTAGCCAAGCTAAAAATACATGAAAACCTGGAGTAAATGAATGGTGAGATATTCATACAGTTCATAATGTATGTACTATACTGAATTCAAAATAGTGCTTGCTTAACAAAGCACATTATCTGCATTCCAAGTTTAAGCAAATTAGAAAAGGAGGTGTTTGGTCGTGTGCTGAGTAATGGTGTTTCAATCAGTGACAGATTAGAAACCCTTAGGCCCCTGGCATGGTAGAAGCCTTCCTACATGCCAGTTAGCACCCACTGCCAGTACACTAAAGGAGCAATAAGATCCCAGGGCTTTCTGAGATGCATGAGCTGTTGGGCCAGGGAAAAGGGGACCAGCTATGGAATGACACCATTTTTGAGGCTTTGCTTGCTGCCAATCAAACTCTCATAATTCTCCTTTTATGGTGTTTTTTCCTCTATCCAAGAAGTGATCCTTGCCTTCAAGTACCACCTCCTTAACTTAGGGTTCAAGCAGTGTTTATGGCCTACTGCCCACAGGGTCTTTGCCCAGGCTACTGCTGCACAGCAGATAGTAAACAAACACACATTCTCTGTTACTAGAGCATGAACCTTGTTTGGCCTTGGCATGATGTCTTCTAGGAGTTTGTTTATGGCATCCGATGACCCTGGAGAGGGTCATCAGTGGCTTAGAGGATTGATGGAGAGGTGGCAAAACTCAGTAAGGGTATGGTTGAGATAAAAATGGCTTTACCCTTCAGATCTGGATAAAGGATGGAGATGGTCCTCAGGAGTTTAGAGACACTTTCCGAGGGTTGCTAATGAAGGACTGTTGAGACCTGACTAAAAGTCCATAAATGTAAAAAAGATGAGGGACAAGTAATACAGGAGAAGGGACAACCCCCCAGGAAAGTCCTCATTGAGGGTTCCACAGAGCATGTGCTGACCTCCATGAGCTTCTTATAGACTCATAGAGTACAGAAAGACCTGGTAATAGAAGGGTGGTCAGTGCAAGATTCCCGTCACCAGTAAAGCCAGGGTGGACAAAGAAATAAGCCCAAGTTGTTTCTGAGGCAAACATCTGAAAAAATACCCTTCCCTGAGGATGGCCTCAGGCAGGTCCCTCCGGAAGGATCAAGAGGATTTTGTTGACTTAGCAAGTGACAAGTCCGTGCCTTTTATAACCCCTGGAGACCTTCTAGGGGCATGAGAAATTGAGGCAGGGGAACAGTGATATTGACATCTTGGCTCCATATAACAGTCATTAATATGTCTCTTAGCTGTTTTTTTAAATGTTTAAAAATAAAACAAACTAAGAATAGAAAAAAATCCCATAGAAGAAATCCGTGAGGAGAGATACTAGTTTTGTATAACTATAAGATGCATTTGCATGTGAAGCTGTGTGAGCGGACAAAGTCCAAAGCTAAAAGAAAGTAAAAAAAAAAATTAAAGTAAAAGTTGCAGTGGGGTAAAATTAATTTATTGCTCATGAAAGAAAGACGCCACGTTCAAAGTTGGCACAGCCTGGGTGAAGAATGTTCTGAGGGAGTTAAGTCAAGCCTGAGGCCTTCCTGTCCAATGTCACCTGGACACACAGAGCTCCATCTGCAGGCTCCATCTGTCCCAGGTCCCAGCACAGCACCGCCACTCTTCAGCTGCTATCACATGTTTTTACTCTGCCTTTTCGTCACAAATGCTTGTCACTATGCCACAATATTAAACAGTCTTCAGCACAATAACAAGCCATGCAGATTTGTAGCCTAGTGTTGGAGGGAGGGCTGCTTGTTGTTCCCAGCCACCCGGCTAGCTTAGACCCAAAATAATCACACAGAAACTGTATTAATTAAATCACTGCTTGGCCCATTAGCTCTAGCTTCTTATTGGCTAACTCTTATATTAATTTAACCCATTTCTATTAATCTGTGTATCGCCACATGGCAGTGGCTTACCGGCACAGTTTTGGCATGTCTTACTCTGGCAGCTCCATGGCGTCTCCCTCTGGCCTCCACCCTTCTTCCTCTCAGCATTCAGCCTAGCTTTCCCTGCCTTGCTATAGGTCCAAAGCAGTTTCTTTATTTATTCTTGGTAATCACAGCAGACAGAGGGGACTCCCACATCAGCCTAAGAGTTGTCCACTACGCCACACAGCCTGGGTATAGACTAAGAATGCCATCAAGGTTGGCGTTCATAGCATGATGAGGTCACCTAACTCATTTCTGAGAGTGTGTCGCTGCTATTAAACAGCCCGTGACAACCGTCAGCAGGCGGTTACCTCCATCCCCATTAGCATCAGCATTTGTAAGCCAGTGGATTTAATTTTCACAGTTCCTGAATGACTTGAGATGCTCATCCAGAATTCACCTGGACTGAGTCTACCTGGAACATACGTGAGCCCAGGAGTGTCAATAGGAAGAGAAGAAAGGCTTTATAGGCACCTCCACTGTGGAACCCTGACTATGTTTGATGCTGTTCTAACTGCCTCACTGAATGAACTGGTTGAACAAATTTCCCTGGTCTCAGGAACAATCCACTATGACAGCACTAATGGTAAGGTTCAGCATCACTGTGTCAAAGCCTTACTTGCTTCCTTGAAGTCAGGATGGAGATAAAGCCACACACTGCAGGCCAATTTTACACAATTAGGAGGATTACAACAGGTGACCAGCAGAGGCCCCATCAGCCTGAGATACCATGGCAAAAGTTCCCCCTGCTTTGGCCCCAGAAGGAAAGTAACTTTGAAATGGCCAGTCAATTGTTTGCTCTTCATTTCTGCTTTTTCTGCCTGCAAAGCCCTCCATATCTACTCAGATCAGCCGCTGACTGGGATGCCATCTGCTTCAACAACTGTGAGTGAAAGCCAACTCCATCCTTAGGGTCCAGTTTTCCTTTTCTTTATTTAATTTTAATTGTGTTCCTTGAAAAGCATCGTAAAGGCCAGGGGTGTGTCTTAGCAGTAGAGTGGTTGAGTAGTTAATCCTCCTGCCCTGGGTTTGATCCTGAACACCAAAATGGAGAACCTTAGTTAAGTTTTCCTTTACCCGAAATAGGTCAGGATATGCTATGAGCTTCGTGTTAGTCATGAAAAAAAAAATGCTTAGGTGGCTTGTCCATACAGCAGAGCAGTAAAGATTAATTTCAGCTCCCTAATTAATGTCATTGTCTACTATCTGGGACTTTCTAGTACATGACATTGCCTAGTGTGTCACAACATGGCTGGTCCTGGAAGTCATGGTCTAGGGGACACTTAGATCTCACAGGCCAGTGTGGCTAACAGATGTATGAAGTCTTCATGTGTTTTAGTGAGCATGGGCAGCCATCTCTGTTGGGTAAACTCTGGTGGGGTTGTCAGGCTATAAAAGCAGTTTGGTTGGCCAAGGCTCAGAGAGTGCTGATTCATGTTTCTCCCATTAGTGTTGTGTGGCAGTGTCTTCGCTCTCCGTGTGCACACTTGGAGGGCTTTCTCATCTCAGTTTTGTTCAGTGAGCTCCAGTGACGTCAGCAGGGTCTCCATGTGCTCTCCCTGATGTTCAGTGAAACGGAGCACCTTTCTTCTGTGTTTGCTGGTCACTCAGATACCTTGTTTATGCGCTGTCCTCAGGGCAATCGTTAACCACATTGACTGTAATCTAGGCCACAGTTTTAAGAGGACACGCTCATCCTCTTAGATCCCCCCACCACTGGGTCAGGCACTGCTCTGCACATAGCAGCTCATTCTGTAGAACGTGACAAAGCTGCATAGGAAAAAGACACCCCTGCTTTCTTCTAGAAATGAGAAGCGGACATGAACAGCATGTATTTTTAGCAAGTGGTATTTAACACTTGACAGAGTAGTGAGGTCTCTTCCTCTATCCCAGCGGCCATATGCTCACAGGTGACAATTCTGAGAATGCTTACCTCTTGGAAAAAAGGCTGCCTTGTTATAGCTTGACATATGGTTAGTGGTAGGTGGATCCGCACTTCCCCGTAGGGCATCTTCTCCCAAATGCTTTCCTGGCAAGGTCACCATTTGGGCGGACATGTCTAAGTCTTACAGTATGGACAGTCTCCTTCCCACAGGTTCAGCTTGTGTCAGTGGCTGTTGAAGAATTTCTTTTCAGGACACACCTTTGGAAATGGCTTTGTGAAAGGCAGAGGTGTAAGTGTGTTAGTGACAGCATGGAAAGGAGGGACTAGAAATACTAGGAACATTGGTGGTGAACAAAGCCTGGCTGCTTGGATTCTCTAAAGCTCTTACCTCTTTGCAAATTGTGATTGAGCAGCCAGAACCCACTTGTCAGGTTGCTGTAAGAGTAAAGTAAAGGCAGCAAAGTGTGTAACAAGACCATCGAAGCCTGATTCCTGTTGTTTCCGGAGCACTAAACACTGCTCCTGAACTTTACCCTTAAAATAACTACCTGTCACCTGATTGCAAAGTTTTCTCTGAGTTTGGAATGTCACTGGGCATATTGACTACACTCCAGGATAGGCCCTGTGCCCAGGAGTAGTTGGCTAACACAAGAGAAATTCCATTTTTTTAAAAAAATTTTTTTAAATCTTTTACTTGTTGAGTTTGACTTTCAATTTTGTAGCATTTTGTTTGTTTGTTTGTTTGTGTTGTTTCTGAAAGAGAAAGCGAGAAAGGGTGGATAGGGAGGTGACAGGGCTCTCTCAGGAGAAGGGAAGACATGATCAAAATATTTTGCATAAAATTTTAAAAATAAAAATGTATCTGTTTCTCAGATACTATAGATAGACTGGCCAACCAGACAGATCTGCTCCACATAATGTAGACAGGAAAGCCATGTGGTGGCTGCCTCTAGCTGGAAGTTGACTGATTCTGAGTCTCCAGGATGATGAACAATCCCACCACCGCTGGACCAGAAGCATTCCTGTCATGGTGGTCTACTGGGTATGAGCCCTACCACAACACTGCCTAGGAAAAGTTCTTCTCTGTGTCCTTCAGAATCTATAGCAAACCCTTGCTCCATTCACTTTGTGTAACAGGTCAAAGCTCTTACACTCACCTCCTCTTCTCTCCCCCCCTCCCCTCCCCTTCTCTTCTCTTCTCTCCTGCTCCTCCCCTCCCCTTCCCTTTTCCTCTCTTCACCTTTCTCCTCATCCTCTTTCTCTTTCCTCTTCTTTTATGGCATCTGAACTTGGTTTAAATCCATAGACACACTGGAGAGAATCTCAACTGAAGAACTGCCCCTGTCAGATTGACCTGTGGTAGTCTCTTAATTGCTAATTGATGGATAAAGATCTGGTCCACTGTGGGTGGAGCCATTTCTGGGAAGGTAGGACTGGGATGTTTTAGAAAGGTAGTTGAAGAATCCAGAGGAAGAAACCCTGTAAATAGCATTCTTTCACAGTCTCTACTTTAGTTTGGCTTTCCTCAATGATGGACCCATAGTCCAAACAAACCCTTTCCTACCCCGGATGCTTTGGTTAAGCGTTTTAGCAAAGCAACAGGAAACCTACTTAGAACATCACCTCCTATCCTTGACCATGTTGGTGTGCTCAATGAGACCCAACTGCTAGGACCTATATCTGAAGGTCTAAGGACTTTTCTGGAAACCTCAGAATCCTGAGTTTAGTATACATGACAGTTAAGAAAGTGTGGAGGAGCCAACTCTCTGTGGGATCAGTCCTTGGCCAGTGGCTGAAAGAGAGGTAACATCTTCCATGTGGTAGTTTTCTAGAACTTCTATAACAAGAAATGACAAATTGGGTGACTCCAAATAATAGAAATACTCAGAGCATATAGTGGGGATGGGGAAGAAAGCATGGAAGAACTGGAGGGCTGTGAAAGTGGTGCACATGACCTGGCTCTTGTATTCATGAGCTTACTGTGGCCATGGTTACCCATGGCTGTGGCTGCCTGCAGAAAATCTGCACTAAGTCACTACGGCTAGATCAGTCAAAATTCCAACAGAAAGTACTAGTTAGACTCAGCAGGTTATAGAAGAGGGGCTGACGTGAAGGTGGTAGCCAACATGTTTCAGAGGATGTGATGGAAGTGAGACAGGGTAGTTGGTCACGGGTGTGATCAAGGTACATCATATACATGTATGAACTTGACAAAGCTAACTTTTAAGAAACCCACAGATAAGAGGCATTTACTGTCCCCTAGTGTTGAGGGCTAAAATGTAGCTGGGCTCTGCCACTATGGGTACACACCTCTTTGCCTCTTTCTAGTTTTGGAGACAGCTTCCAATCCCCAATGTCCACTGAGCTCTGCCTCCACACTCACAGGGCCTTCTTCCTTTGGGTCACCCCATTGTGATTTATAATGACACTAGTCTTATTGGATTAAAAATCTAACCTATTCCAGTAGGACCACACCTTAATGATGCCTGTAATCACCCTATTTTCAAAGAAGGGTCACAGGCCAAGATGGTAAGGTTAGTATTTTGAGTGTGTAAGGGATAATTAATTCAGAACATTTAGAGCTAGGACATCCTGTGGTATCAGATTCGGTTTCTTACCAGAGTGTTCTCACAGAATTGTGCATGACATGCCCACCTAGTTGTCTGGCTACATAAAACACTCTTATTAGCTAGCTCCCACTCTGCTGAGGGTCCCTTGCTGTGCTCTTGGACTGGGGAGATCTGTTTCTGGGCAAACCCAAAGAAAAATAATGAGTCAGCGAGGAGCTCAGATGGTGGCCAACACATTCAAATATCACCCCCTAGGCTTTAGTTGGCAGCGTGGTGATGACTGGGGTCAGTGGGTGGCAATTAGCACATTCTAGAGTTAAACAGAAGTGAAACATTTATTTCCATTCCACATTGAAGATGAAGAAGATGGACCTTATGGCTGCCCAGCAGGGTGTCCCAGTTTCTAAGTGCAGACTTGAACTGTTGCGTGCTTTCTCTAAACATGGTGACAAATAGCTTTAATCCCAAGCTTGTACCACATGAGATTTACACTGCTTGTAGAAATACTCATGGGAGAAATTAAATGATATTCCATTCATCATTTTAAGGATCATGGTTTTATGCGGTTGAGCCTCCTGGTACCCTATATACCTACCCACCTAAGGTTTCCTATAACATGGCATTTGTGAAAGAGTTCTTGTCACAATCCCTCCATCAATTTCAGTTATCTCTCACTAAGTCATATGCTATTTCAAAGAAGTAGAACAGAGAATAAATGCTTATTTTCTCAGAAAATTGCTATTGATGAAAATAATCTTCAGAATCTGAAGATGGTTGCTGCTCAAGGTGAAGATGGTTGTTGCGCGAGGTGAAGGTGGTTGGTGCACGAGGTGAAGATGATGATTGCACGAGGTGGAAAGGGATGCTGGTAGGAGGTCTGGAGCAGTTTCTGCCTCTGTGACTGACCACTGCCAGGGAGTTAGTTCCCTTGTAGTCATGAATGCAAGGGTCAGAAATCCTTTCACATATGAGGAATCACCTGTGACAACCTTGAAACTGGGCTCAGGATGGGTGAAGAAGCCATGTAAGCAACCTGTGCTCCTGGGTGATGCTCCTTTCCAGTTCCTTCGGCAGCCGAGTCCTCAAGATTACCCTCCTGTTTTCTGAGCCAGCCATCAGACTGGTGGAGGATTTTACCTGTAAAGTCTTATCTGTATATAGCAGCAACCGAGACCACCCCTCTCACCTGTGCTTGCATTAGTGTTAACAGCTGAAATCAGGGCCCAGAAAGCTCAGCTTCTGGCAAGATGCACGGCTGGTATGGGAAAGGGCTTATAAGTTCACATACTACGGGCTTATGGGTCATGCATTTATGCGCTGACAGCTCGCATGCTTATTCTATCAGCTCTCCTCGTTTCAGCAATGGCTCATTCGTACAGTTATCGTCAGCTCTCGAGGTGGAGATTAGGAAATGCCCAATATTGCTTATTAATTAAATGTATTTCTTAGAAATCTACTCAGATAAGATGGCTTATATGGGATGAATCCCTAAGAAGTAAGCTGAAACTTAATTATAGACATTAAATATGACAATGGGAACTCCTTAAAAACCAGCCAAATCTTCAGATGCTAAATGTTCTAAATACACTTATATAGGCACTCTGAAGGCATCCCTCAAAGAACTGGAAGTTGTCTAACTCCCTTCTACAGGTCATGTGTTTCTGAGCTAACTCTCTTTATTTGGGAAGGGAAAATAGAATTTTCTTAGCATGTGGGCTAAAGAGGAAGGAAGTAAAAAAGTCAAGTAGGGTGAAGTCACCACGATATGTTTTCAGTAGAGAGAGATGTTTTGAATCGAATGGAGTTCAGTTCCTAGAGCAGGCTGCTCTTCCTCAGAAAACATCTGTTCTGAAGACTGTGTATGCTCTCAGCACTAATGTGTGCAAATATTGTGTCCCGTGGAATAGAAACATTTTCACACTCTGCTACACATGAGTGCATACATACATACACACTCACACACACTTATCAACTTGCTGTTGATGATGTCACATTAAGCAATTATCACAGTTGAAACTGCACAGGCACACAGGGTCAAGCCACCCTGCCTGTGGCCCAGCTCTTCTTGTGACACCCAGCAGTGGTGTTCTGTTAGGAAGCCAACACAGGCACAGAGGTAGCCATGCTGGGCAAGGCTACAAGACCAAACAGAAAGAAAACCCAGTCACCCTCAGCCTGATACACAAAGCAGCCAGCCTGCTGTGAGCTTTGGGCCCCCAAAGCTTGCATTGGAAGAGGGCATGAGATCGTGGCCGAGGCAGAAACCAAGGGTAGTTTTCAGATAATAAAGAAAAACCAGAAACAATACAACAGCCCAACAGCTTCTCTTGACAGGATCACATATCACACAGGCCTCACTGGCAAATGACAGTAAAAGCTGACAGGTATCCCCATATTTTAGGGATGGCAAAGAGATATGAAACTGGCTTTGGGTGACAGCTAGTAGAGGCAGAGCTAGATTTGTGAGTGCACAGATCAGAAACCTGCAGCATACGGCTGTGCAGAGCCGAGATGGAGGTGAGGCCCTATTTAATACTCTGAAGGGGGCCAGCAAGCTTGGGCAGTGGAAGAACCATTGACAACAGAGGCCACGGTCTCCTATGAGGGGCGGTCTTCACATGTGTTGGGACTTACTGAGTATCCTTATGTTTTGTCATTTGGGGATGTATGTATTTGAAGAGTCTCCAATAAACGTTACTGTTGTCACTTAGTTAGGGGATCCAAGATGCTACCCCCAAGAGGTCAGTGACCCTGAGATCAGTGACCCTGACGCAGACTGCTCTCTGTTCCTACTGGCGGAGGTTGCCTCAAACAAGCACAAGTCAGTGTTTTTAAGGAATTGTAAAAAAAACAAACTTAAATTTATGATCGGACTGATTTCACCTCTGTCTGCTTCATGCGTTTGGCACACCAGAAGTGCCAGAGGCAGATGTTTCCAAAGAGACCTGGGGCTAATGGGATAAGTCAGTCGACAGAGAAATACACAGCATCCCCAAAGGAGGGTTCAGCCGTCATGGCCCCTCAGAAATGCGGCAGCTTACACACATTACTTGGTGTGAGTAGATTTTCCTGGTCACAGACTGTTCATTAGCTATGAAAGGTTGAAATCTCCCTCCATGACCAGGGTGAGATGGGACTGTCTCTCCGTCCTGTTCCCAACCTGGCATGGGCAGTTAGCGGATCCCAGTCTGTAACCCACAGGTCAGGGGCTGTAGGCGGCAGAAAATAGGAAGTGCCTATTTTCTTGCTGGGAGGGCCTGATCTAAGCCCAAGTTTACCAGAGGGGATCTTCAGAAAGGGCAGATGGAAAGGCAAGACATGCAAATAGAGGCAGGCAGAGGGAAGATTAGCGCTGCTATTTGAATACATAAACCTCTTCATGTTTAATAAGTACTCATAGATCTGGCAAAGAAGGATTTAAATAAAACTGCTCTAAGCAGTATCCTCTCTGAGCGGCAGGTATCCTGGATGCAGCATATGGGACTCTGGCTTTGCTTTCTCATTGGGCGTCTGGCTGCTCTGGGCATGGGATGCTGGTTTGCACTGTCATGGCTAGTTTCTATTACCACCCAATCCACAGCACTGTTGTGAGGTTTTAGAAACCATTCTGCACCCCAGCACTAAGTTTTGGGGGTGGGACTGGCTTATTCCTGGTTTCCATATTCCCTTAGACCTGCTCATTCGGTGTTTCACGACTGGATGGCCCATCAGTGCTATTGTGTTGGGGATGGATACATGCTGTAGTGTGGTCCCAAAGGACTCCATATGGGGACTGGTTTTCTTTAGAATTCTGAGAGGAGCTCTCTCCTATTTGGTTGGCTGAGCCAATGAGAGGCAGATGCAGAGTGCTGAGCACTTTCTTACCACAGGAAGAGCCTTCATGTGGCAGAGAGTCCAAGAGTAGAGAGAAACTGAGTCCTCATGACAGGGTCGAATTCCTACCACCAGCTAGACCTGAAGCTTGCATCTGGAAACTACTTGTGCGCTGTTCATTGGACAATTTCTCATTTCTCATATCACTTTGATTTAGGCCAACTTTTGACTAGTGGAATCCTGATAGATGTGTTCATCATCTTTTCTGGATATTGTCCCTAAATTTTAGCCACTCTGTCTGGAATTCTGCAGTCAGACTTTTTGATATTGAAGACTTCCCTGAATCCTCTTCTCTGTTCCCTTAGACCAGTGGTTCTCAATATGTAAAGAAGCATCTGGAAAGGAGACGGCGCAGTTTTGGTTGTCATAAATGGGAATCTGAGCATCAGCCTCTGAAACCACCCTCCAGTGTGCAGGGCAGCTGCCAATGACAAAGAGCCTCCCAGAAAGCATCACTGGTAATTCTTTTGAGAAACTGCCCAGGATATTTAAATCATTCTGCTTCCTAGGCACTAATACTTTCTAGCAGCCACTAATTTGTCATGGGGGCTCTGTGCTGACTACTGCAATTGCTTCAGGGAAGCAGCAGAGACAAGACTTTGAGGTCATGGAGCTCAGAGATGCATTTCACACCATACCTCTGAACCCCTTACTTCTTTTTTTTATTATTATTTTATTTTTCATTCAAAAATTTACACTTCCTCCCCTTCTCCCAGTCCCCTCCCACTCCCCCACTACTCCTCCTCCCTCCCCCTGCTTCCTTAAGAGGGGGCAGGATACCCTGCCCTGTGGGAAGCCCAAGGCCCTCCCCCTTCCATCCCAGCCTAGGAAGGTATTCATTCATATAGACTAGGTTCCCAAAAAGCCAATACATGCAGAAGAGATAGGTCCCAGTGCCATTATCATTGGCTTCTCAGTCAACCCCCATTGACAGCCACATTCAGAGATTCCGGTTTGATCATATGCTCATTCGGTCCCGGTCCAGCTGGATTTGGTGAGCTCCCATTAGAACAGTCACACTGTCTCAGTGGGTGGACCAGCACCTTGCGGTCCTGAGGTCCTTGCTCATCTTCTTCCACCTTCTGCTCTTCGACTGGACCTTGGGAGCTTAGTCCATTGCTCTGATGTGAATGTGGGTCTCTGTCTCTATCTCCATCCATCGGCCAAAATTTCTATGGTGATGATCAAGATATTCATCAATGTGACTATGGGACAAGGCTAATTCAGGCACCCTCTCCTCTGCCGCTCAAGTACCTAGCTGGGGACATCCCCGTGGAGACCTGGGATCCCCTCTAGAGCGAAGTCTCTTGCCAATCCTAAAATGACTCCCTTCATGTAGATATCTTATTCCCTTCTCCAATATCCACCCTTCCTCTATCTCCACCCTCCCACTCCCCCAAGCTCTCCCCAGTCCTTCCCTTCTCCCTTCTCTCTCCCCCTTTCCCTTTTACCCACCCCCACCCCCACCCCTACCTCCACCCCTATCCCAACTCCCTTGCTTCAACTTTTGCCTGGCGATCTTATTTGCTCCCAATTTCCAGGAGGATCTATATATGTTTTTCTTTGGGTTCACCTTGCTATTTGGCTTCTGAGCTATAAGCTTAATGTCCTTTGTTTATGGCAAGGGTCCACTAATGAGTGAATACATACCATAATCATCTTTTGGGGTTTGGGTTATCTCACTGAGTATAGTGTTTTCTATTTCCATCCAATTGTGTGCAAAATAGAATACTACCACTGAGTAGTATTCTAATGTGTATATATTCCATACTTTCTTTATCCATTCTTCCATTGAGGGGCACCTAGGTTGTTTCCAAGTTCTGGCTATTACAAATAATGCTGCTATGAACATTGTTGCACAAATGCTTTTGTAGTATGATTGGGCATCTCTTGGGTATATTCCCAAGAGTGGTATTGCTGGATCCTGAGGAAGGTTGATTCCCAATTTCCTGAGAAACCACCACACTGATTTCCAAAATGGTTGCACAAGTTTGCATTCCCACCAGCAATGGATGAGTGTTCCCCTTTCTCCACATCCTCTCCAGCATAGGCTATCATTGGTGTTTTTGATTTTAACCATTCTGACAGGTGTAGGATGGTATCTCAAAGTTGTTTTGATTTGCATTTCCCTGATCGCTAAGGAAGTTGAACATGACCTTAAGTATCTTTTGGCCATTCAAACTTCTTCTGTTGAGAATTCTCTCTTCAGATCATTACCCCATTTTTTAATTGGGCTATTTAGAATTTTAATGTCTAGTTTCTTGAGTTCTTTGTATATTTTGGAGATCAGACCTTTATCTGATGTGGGATTAGTGAAGATCTTCTCCCATTCAGTAGGATGCCTTTTTGTCTTAATGACTGTGTCCTTTGCCTTACAGAAGCTTCTCAGTTTCAGGAGGTCCCATTTGTTCATTGTTGCTCTTATTGTCTGTGCCACTGGGGTTTTACATAGGAAGTGGTCTCCTGTGCCCATGTTTTGCAAGCTACTTCCCACTTTCTCTTCTATCAGGTTCAGTGTGGTCGGACTTATATTGAGGTCTTTAATCCATTTGGACTTGAGTTTTGTGCAGGTGATAGATAAGGATCTATTTTCATTCTCCTACAGGTTGACATCCAGTTATGCCAGCACCATTAAAGATGCTGTCATTCTTCCATTGTATAATTTTAGCTTCTTTGTCAAATATGAGGTGTTCATAGGTTTGTGGATTAATATCCGGGTCTTCGATTCAATTTCATTGGTCAAAGTCTCTGTTTTTATGCCAATACCAAGCTGTTTTCATTACTGTAGCTCTGTAATAGAGTTTGAAGTCAGGGATGGTAATGCCTCCGGAAGTTCCTTTATTGTATAGGATTGTTTTGGCTATCCTGAGCTTTTTGTTTTTCCATATAAAGTTAGTGATTGTTCTCTCAACGTCTGTGAAAAATTTTGTTGGGATTTTGATGGGGATTGTCTTGAATCTATAGATTGCCTTTGGTAGAATTGCCATTTTTGCTATATTGATCCTACCAATCCAGGAGCATGGGAGATCCTTCCATTTTCTGGTATCCTCTTCAATTTCTTTCTTCAAGGTCTTAAAGTTCTTGTCAAATAGATCTTTTACTTCCTTGGTTAGTGTTACCCCAAGATACTTTATGCTACTTGTGGCTATCGTGAAAAGTGATGTTTCTCTGATTTCCCTCTCTGTTTCTTTATCCTTTGTGTATAGGAGGGCTACTGATTTTTTTGAGTTGATCTTGTATCCTGCCACATCACTGAAGGTATTTATCAGCTGTAGAAGTTCTTTGGTAGAGTTTTTGGGGTCACTTATGTACACTATCATATCATCTGCAAATAATGAAAGTTTGACTTCTTCCTTTCCAATTCGAATCCCCATGATCTCCTTATTTTGTCTTATAGCTATTGCTAGAACTTCAAGCACTATATTAAAGAGATATGGAGAGAGTGGACAGCCTTGTCTTGTTCCTGATTTTAGTGGAATCGCTTTGAGTTTCTCTCCATTTAATTTGATGTTAGCTGTCGGCTTGCTGTATATTGCTCTTATTATATTTAGATATGAACCTTGTATCTCTAATCTCTCCAAGACCTTTATCATAAAGGGGTGTTGAATTTTGTCAAATGCTTTCTTAGCATCTAATGAAATGATCATATGGTTTTTTTCTTTCAGTTTATTTATATGATGGACTACATTGATAGATTTTTGTATGTTGAACCAGCCCTGCATCTCTGGGATGAAGCCTACTTGATCATAATGGATGATTTTTTTTGATGTGTTCTTGGATTCGGTTTGCCAGTATTTTATTGAGAATTTTTGCATTGATGTTCATGAGTGAGATTGGTCTATAATTCTCTTTCTTGGTTGTGTCTTTGTGTGGTTTTGGTATCAGGGTAACTGTAGCTTCAAAAAAAGAGTTTCACAATGAACCTTCTGTTTCTGTTATGTGAAACACCTTAATGAATATAGGTATTAGCTCTTCCTGGAAGTTCTGGTAGAATTCTGCATTAAAACCATCTGGTCCTGGGCTTTTTTTGGTTGGGAGGTTTTGATGACAGCTTCTATTTCCTCGCAACTTATAGGTCTATTTAAATTGTTCACCTGGTCTTGATTTAATTTCGATATATGGTATTTATCTAAAAAATGGTCCATTTCTTTTACATTTTCCAATGTTGTGGCATACAGGCTTTTGTAGTAAGACCTAATGATTCTCTAAATTTCCTCAGTGTCTGTTGTTATGTCCCCCTTTTCATTTCTGATCTTGTTAATTTGAGTGTTCTTTCTCCACCTTTTTAGTTTGGATAGGGGTTTCTCGATCTTGTTGATTTTCTCAAGGAACCAGCTCTTTGTTTCATTGGTTCTTTGGATTGTTTTCTGTGTCTCTATTTTGTTGATTTCAGCCCTCAGTTTGATTATTTCCAGAATTCTACTCCTCCTGGGTGAGTCTGCTTCTTTTTTTCTAGAGCTTTCAGGTGTGCTGTTAAGTCACTAATGTGTGCTTTCTCCATTATCTTTATGTGGGCACTAAGTGCTATGAACTTTCCTCTTAGCACTGCTTTCATAGTGTCCCATAGGTTGGGATATGTTGTGTCTTTATTTTCGTTGAATTCAAGGAAGACTTTAATTTCTTTCTTTATTTCTTCCTTTACCCAGGAGTGGTTCAGTAGTAGACTGTTAAGTTTCCATGAGTTTGTAGGCTTTCTGGGGGTGGAATTGTTGTTAAATTCTAACTTTACTCCATGATGATCCGATAAGACACAGGTGATTACTCAAATTTTTTTGTATCTGTGGATGTTTGCTTTGTTACCGAGTATGTGATCAATTTTTGAGAAGGTTCCATGAGATGCTGAGAAGAAGGTATATTCTTTCCTGTTTGGGTGGAATGTTCTATAGATGTCCATTACGTCCATTTGATTTATTACATCTGTTAGTTCTCTTATTTCTCTGTTAAGTTTCTGTTTGGTTGACCTGTCCATTGATGAGAGAGGAGTGTTGAAATCTCCTACTATTAGTGTGTGGGGTTTGATGTGTGCTTTGAGTTCTAGTGATATTTCTTTTACATATGTGGGTGCTTTTATATTAGGGGCATATAGATTCAGGATTGAGACTTCATCCTAATTGATTTTTCCTGTTAAGAGTATAAAATGTCCATCTCCATCTCTTCTGATTGATTTTACTTTGAAGTCGATTTTATTCAATATTAGTATCGCCACACCCGCTTGTTTCTTAGGGCCGTTTGATTGAAAAACCCTTTCCCAACCCTTTACTCTGAGATAATGTCTGTCTTTGTGGTTGAGATGTGTTTCTTGTAAACAACAGAATGTTGGATCCTGTTTTTGTATCCATTCTCTTAACCTGTGCCTTTTTATAGGTGAATTGAGTCCATTGATATTAAGTGATATTAATGACCAGAGGTTATTAACTGCGGTTATTTTTTTGGGTTGTAGAGTTTGTGTGTTTCCCTTCTATGAGTTGTGCCAGTGGAGGGTTGTTAGATGACTGTGTTATTATAGGTGTTGTTTGCTTCCTTTAGTTGTGGTTTTCCTTCTAGTACTTTCTGTAAGGCTGGGTTTGTGCTTATGTATTGCTTAAATTTGTTTTTATCCTGAAATATCTTGTTTTCTCCATTGATGGTGAATGAAAGCTTTGCTGGGTATAGTAGTCTGGGCTTGCATCCATGGTCTCTTAGTGTCTGCAGCACATCTGACCAAGACCTTCTGGCTTTCATGGTTTCCATAGAGAAGTCAGGTGTAATTCTGATAGGTTTACTTTTATATGTTACTTGACCTTTTTCCTTTGCAGCTCTTAGTAGTCTTTCTTTATTCTGTATGTTTTGTGTTTTGATTATTATATGGCGAGGGGATGTTTTCTTTTTTTGATCCAGTCTATTCAGTGTTCTGTATGCTTCTTGTACCTTCATAGGCATATCCATCTTTAGGTTGGTAAAGTTTTCTTCTATAATTTTGTTAAACATATTTTCTGGGCCTTTGAGCTGTACTTCTTCTCCTTCTTCTACCCCTATTATTCTTAGGTTTGGTCTTTTTATGGTGTCCCAGATTTCCTGGATGTTTTGTGACGAGAATTTGTTGGATTTGTTGTTTTCTTTGATCAATGAGTTTATTTTCTCTATCGTATCTTCAGCGTCTGAGATTCTTTCTTCTATCTCTTGTATTCTGTTGGTTATACTTGTCTCTGTAGTTCTTGTTCGTTTACCCAGATTTTCCATCTCCAGCCTTCCCTCGGTTTGTGTTTTCTTCATTGCCTCCATTTCAGTTTTTAAGTCTTCAACTGTTTCCATTACCTGTTTGATTGCTTTTTCTTGGATTTCTAGGGTATCTTTGAGGGATTTATTCATTTCTCCTAACTTTTTGGTAGTCTTCTCCTCCATTTCTTTAAAGGAGTTTTTCACATCCTCTTTAATGGTCTTTATCACTTTCATAATGTTACGTTTAAAGTTGATTTCTTGTACTTCTTATGGATTAGGTTGTTCAGGTCTTCCTGTTGCATATTCGCTGGATCCTGGTGTTATCATGTTGCTTTTCAGGTTGTTGAAGGAGTTCTTGCATTGGTGCCTGCCCATCTCTTCCTTGGATTGCAGTCAGGGGACTCTGGGTTACTGGGGACCTTCCGGTAAGGTGCGCACACACTCACCCCTCTGGATCACTGATCTCAGTGCAGGAAGAGGGAGTCCCCTCTGGATCTCCAATCTTAGCACAGGAAGAGGGAGTCCTGGTGGGCCAAGGACCCCAGCAGAGGAAAGGGCAAACTTGCAGGGGGGGGAGTGGGCAGGGTCCAACCCCTTACTTCTTACCTCACAGAACCCCTCTGGACCTCACTCCACCCAGAGTCTCTGATCATTTGGGGCCTCAGGTGTGTCCTGAAGATGGTCCATTGATGTGGAACATGACAAGTGACATGGGTCATCCCAGATAAAGACCCTCAGCACAGTGATGTGCCACTTGTCACACAGGGCTTTTGGATTGTACTCTTCCTTTATTCTCTTCCTGGAGCTCCTTTTCCAGAGAAGTAGCCACCTGTAGTTGTGTCCTTTTGGCTCCATGAGGTGATGAGGGGCAGGCGCTGGTCGTGGGGACACTAGTTGAGAGGGCAGGGAAAGTGGAAGTGAACACCCTGTCTGGAGCATTTATGATGTGCACTTAGAAACTACTTGCTAATGTCTGTGTGCGTCCATCTCAGGCTTCCCTTCCGCGCTATGCTAGGCGTTGACAAGGACATAGAGAGTGACTGTTCACTTTGTTTCTGCATTAGGGAGACCTGCGCACAGAATAGAACACCCTTGAATACTGCCTGCCTGCTCTTTGGAAAACCTGCATGTATAATTTTGGCCTCAAAAGCTCACTCTGACAAGCATCCTTCTGGGGCCACCATGGCCACAGGAAGAGAGGAAAGCCTAGCTTCTCTCCTTTGCCCCTCACCACACAGGCAAACGCAGCAGCCTTTCCCAGTTCCAGCCATGATAATCCCACAGTTTACTAGGACAAAGGCTTCATACAGCTTTGCAGATTAAAAAAAATAGTGTAAAGCAAAGGCTTCCTGGGGTCAGGCAGGCAGCTGAAAAGGTGCAGCTACGGAGGCTGAAGCAATGTAGGTGTCGAGGCTGCCGTATAACAAAGGAATGAGAGTGCGCTCCTTAGCAGCAGGTTCATAGCGAAAGGGTTTTCTTGATGTAACATCTGAGCAGCTCTGTACTCTAGGAAACCAGAGGAAGTTTAGTCCACCATGGCTTCTGTAGATGTGAGGGTGGGGGGGCTCACCAGCCTGTTAGCAAGGGCAGCTGTCAGGGGAATCGGGATATGCCTCATTTATGACCTCCGAGTGCTATCTAATTAGAGACATGATCGCTTTTCTCTTCCTCCTGTTCACTTTGTGGTAGTGCTCAGAGTCCCGTTTCTTTCACTTACACCCGCATGGAGATGGGCCAGCTGTGGAAGGTATGATGAGGACTGAAATGTGTCTCACACTTCCTATTCTGTGCTAAGCACATTGTTCTTTACATCATATTTTTTTAAATTTAGTCTCCATGAAAATGATGCCATTATTATTTTCACTTTATTGGTGCAAATGCCGTCTTTTGTGCTAATTCAACACCTTGTTTCTCCTTGGGTACTACTAAAGTACTGAATGTTAAATTTACATTTGTTGGGGAATCTGTGAAACAGCTGATGAGATAATCCTGTGTAGGAAAGATGAGGGCTGTCTGCTTTCCACACTTTATTTATTTGCTTTTAATATACGTGTGTATACTTGTTTGTCTGTGTGTGTCCTCCATGTGTGAAGAGGTTGGAAAGGCCACAGAAGGGCAGTAGAGACCCTGGAACTAGAGTTGCAGGCAAGGCACGAGATGTGAGTGCTAGGAACTGAACCCAGGTCCTTTGGAAGAGCAGCAAGGGCTCTCTCTGGTCCCAGATCTTCACTTTTGTGATGTGAAATATCATATCTAGGACACTTTCCAGCTCTCCAGACTATTGAAACAATGGCAACTGCCTGGTTATTTTCCCATTGCTATGGTAATATGCTCCAACAAAAAGGCTTAGAAGGGAAGCAGCATAATGTAGCTCCCAGTTCAAGGTCCTCTCCATCAGGGAGGGGAGGCCCAGGCAGCAGGAGCTCAAAGCAGCTGCCACATCACGACCACAGTTAGAAACAGAGAACAGTGAAATGCACACTTGGTTGGCTTTCTCCATTGTGTAGGCCAAGATTACCTACTCAGGAAAACAGTCCATTTGATTAAGATCAAATAAAGCAGGCATCTCCAGACCCCATCTCCTGGACAAGTCTACATTCTATCAGGTTGACAGATAATGCTAACCAACACAGGGACAGCTTGTCCTCAAAAACAACAACAACAAAAAAAAAAAAAACAAAACAAAATGTCATAAAGAAACAAACCTTGGATCAAAGGAAAGTCTAGGGACAGGTATCCAGAATGGTGTCATCTTTCTCTCTGGACCTTCTGGAGCAAACACAACAGAGGAGAAACTCAGAAACACTTGTAGACATTTTCCCTGACAAAGAAGATCTGCAGACACTCCAAGTTCTGAGCTTCTGCAGCCTCATTTGGACCCAGCTCCACCACTCACTAGCTGGGCATGCTGGAGGGTTTGTGGTTGCTAATAAGCTTATGGGAGCACCGCCTGTGTATGCTTTGAATTAACCTACCACGAATACTCTCATCAAAGGCTTCCCAGGCACTGAGAAGAACTCTGCAAACCTTTTTGGCCTTCTGCCTTTGTATGCCACCTTCAAAGCCACGTTTACATTCTAACTTCATGGAAACATTCGACATTACAAAGTTCACTTTTTTTTTTTGGTCTGAAGTTCTGAAGTTTCATTCATATTGGAACCAGTGGCCACGCTTCATTCTATTCTGCTCACTGTATATAATATCACTTTCTGTCCCAAGAGACATTTAATTTCGGTTATTTTCTGCAGACTTTTGCAACAAAGTATGGGTGCCATGGCCTATGTGGGCTATTTCTAACAAGCTTGTGGATGGTGCCATTCAATTATGCTCTATATTTACTGAGTCTTTGTGGGTTTTTCCTATAAATTATTGATAATCTCTGAGGATGAGTTGATAAAGACATTAGAACCCATTGATTTTATTGTACTTTAAGCTATACAGGTTTTGCACTGAGGCCACAAAGAGGCAGATGGAATGGAACTGGTGAACAGATACAGAGTCTCTGTAGCACCCAGGTCCTCGGCTAACAACGTGTCTTTAAATGCTTCCATGGCTACTGTGAAGGGGGAGCTTCCTCAGTGTCCTACAGGGTAGAAAGAAGAATGCATTGAGGTTAAGATCCTGTTTAAATTTCCCTGTGATGATTAAACCTACTGCATTATATGCAGAGGTTCAGGAATGCACAGGTTAACAAAACCAAGCATCGATTCCTTGGACATTTACAGGGTCTTCTGATGTGGCTTAGTGCATCAGGAGCCAAGACACTGAGACTGAAGACTTAAAGCAAAACAGCATTGTATTTTTCCTGGGCCCATGGGGAAGCTGGCATATGAACTGTCAGTTACAACTCTGCTTCAGGGAACTTGGCTCGCTCAGATGTTATTTTCAGGCACTGGTGAAGCCTTAAGGATTGCTGCCTGTGGGTGAAAGCTGGGCATCAATCTGGCAAGGCTAATGGCAATCCGGGTAGATACTTAGATGGGAGCAGAACAGCTTAGGTGCCAGTGTAAGCAAGGCATCCAGAGAGGCCTCCTCACATGTAGAAGGCCATTCCAGATTAAAGTAACTCCAACAACTCCATTAGAAACTCACAGAACCCTAGCTGCTTGAACATTCTTCTTGCTGGTGGCAAGGAGAAAAGATTCCTTGTGGAGAACAAGTACCCAGTCCATGGTTGGTTGGTCATGCTGTTTGGGCCAATGACAAGGTAGAATGCATGATGGGATCAAATCATTCACCCATGACCAGGAGCCACAAGGCAGGAAGAGGAAGATATGGGCCCCATTATGTCCTTCCTAAGGCGCTTCTCTAATTGTCTAAAGATCTCCTCACTGAACTTCACTCTTTAGTGTTTCATCACTTCCCAAAAATGGCACTGTGGGACTAAGCCTTGTGTTACATGGGTCTTGAGGGGGTCTTGTGTGGCTTTTCCTGGGAAGACATGAATGAACATCTATTCAGCCCAGATAGGGCCTTGACAACAAACTAAAGAAACAATTCCAAAATTATAGTTGTCTCAAAAAACGGTTGTTCCCAAAAAGTCCACCCACATGGTGACAGCTCACAAGTACTGCAACCCTGGAGTTCCTGGAATAACCTGTAGGGAGTGTCAGCTGCTCACTGCTTTTGTTATCGTGTGTGTGTGTGTGTGTGTGTGTGTGTGTTGGGGGTTAGTAAATCTTGTATCTTTCTGAACTTCCTGAGACTTTGGTAGAATTTTCTTAGCTTGCTAAGTCTTACACACATACATACATATGCACATGTGTACACACACACACACACACACACACACACACACACACACACACACACACTCCAGATGTCTCAGTATGCACATAGAGGCTGACAACTTCTGGGAGTTGGTTCTCTCCTTCCACGCTGGGTTCTGGGGATGGACCTCTGGTCATCACGCTTGCACAGCGAGCACGGAACCACTAGTTTCTTCTGCTGGTTCTCTCTGAGTCTTGTGAGCCTCCTTTCTCCATCCAGAAAGAGATATCTCAAGTCAAAGCAATAGCTACACAACTCTAGGGGCATTCAAGAGCCCAGCTATATCATCTCACATACGGAATTCTGCATTGGGTCTCATTCTGTAATCTGGTTTTTCCATTTGTTCTTTAAGAGTCCTATATTGTTTTAGATTCTGTTTTCTTTGATTCCTTCTAAATAGACATATTTAAAGTTTTCCATTTATTATTCCTATTACAAACTGTAACCAGGACTTGTGGAATATGTTTTAGATGCTATAGAATTATGGTCATGATTTCCAGTGCCTCCTTGGATACTATTGTTGCTGGTGAAGTGTTTATGTTATATAACACAATCCAGAGGATTGCATTTGAATGTGGGTGTCTTTGCAAGCTTCACACCCATCTCTTGGCAACAGTACTGCTTCTCTAACTGTGAGATTCATGTCCCATTGAGCCCAGCGTGCTGCATGATCTTCTGCACAGCGGGCTGTGAGTCCTATGCTCGCTGTCATTGGTGGTGACACTGAGGCCTGTCAGTCAGTATGAGGGTAAATGACACAGAATCACTAGTGAACGTTCAGGGAAAGGATGCATTTTCAAGGCCTTCATTGACTAGCATTTTTAGGGATTCATCTCTTCAAACTTTTATGTAGATCCCTAACTTTTGCTTCATTTTGGGGATATTTGATCTTCACAGTTTCCAAACTGCATGCCTTTCAGTATAAGCTGTGTATCAAGAATTCTGCAAACTTTAGGTGAACTTTACCCATGCTCCGTACCTTAATCCTTAAATAAAATAGGAGAAGTAATCCGCCAAATGACAGAATTGCTCACTTCATGGAGGTGTTGTTCCTCTAAGAGTTTGACTTTCTTGGTCTACAGGCTCATTCCCTAGTTTCTCTGATTAGGAACCAGTGATAGACAAGCTGCATTGGTGAACCAAGCTTAAGGTCTGCCAGGGTGTCAACCAAGGTATACATGATCTGACCAGTGAGGGAAAGCTGCCAAAGTTACAACCAGAAGAGAATAACAGCCGAGTTGGGAGAAAAATGCAAAGGAGAAGTGGCAGGGCCAGGAAGGAAGGGTTCTGACTGGCCCCTCCTCTCCAGCTCAGATCCCTCAGTAACGAAGAAACTATACCCCAACTGCATCCTGTTTGGGGGAGGGATCACTCATTCATCCCTGACCAGTAAACTCTACACAGGTTTTTCTATGGCTAGGACAACGTTAGACCACTTTTAAAGCTCCCAGGTTCTACATGCGGCCTCCTGAGTCCTCCATGTGGATCGCCACCATGTAGAATTTGTGTTTGTTGTTTACCTTTGAGCAGCCTAGAGTGAGATGTGAGGATAGACGAGAAGAGTACACAGACCAAAGGGCTCTGGCAAATGTGAAGGTACACCGATCCTTCGAGTGGTTCAGCCTTTATATGATTATACATAGATGGAAAGAGTATCTATACCTTGGGTGTGGGTGGTCCTAGGGACCAGGGCAGCATCCTAAGATTAGATCACACCCTGCTTCACAAGGGATAACATTCAGAGCTCAAACAGGTTAGTCAAAGTGTTGGTCAGACATGGCCAACACTTTGGTCTACAGGGAACAGACCTTTGGTCTACAGGGAACAGACCACCAGAAAGAGCACAGAGATGACTCAGTAGCTAATCACTGCCTATGGGTTCTGCAGTCCACTGGGGCTGGACTTGGTATTTACAAACTGCGCTCCAAGTAGTCATTGCAAACTGCTGCTGAGTGATTGGTACTAATGGAAGGGAAGGAGGCAGGCTGGGCGCAGTGGTGCACATTCACACTCCCAGCTGGAAGGTAGGTCACATGTTTGCATATTTTGGACATCTTTGTAAAAAAAAATTCTTGTGGATTTATATTTGGGCCTTGTATTTTGCTCCGTTGATCTGAATGTCTGTTCATAGGCCAGTACCAAGCCACTTTGTCCCAACAGTTGCTGCAGTACAACTTGAGATGATGTGTGGTGATATTTACAGTGTAGTTCTCATTTCTCAGGATTGCGCAGGCCATTTGGTGTTATTCTACATGAACTATTTTTTTTTATTTCTGTGAAGAATATAATTGGAATTTTATCAGGAACACTTTGTTGATTGGCTTTGGTAGAAAACTTTTACTACATTGATCCTGTGTTCTTTCAACTTCCTTCTTCAGGTTTCCCTCCCTGTTTTAGGTTTATTACAAGGTATTTTTACCTCTCGTTTTACAGGACAGTTATACATGAGGTTGTCTTTCTGATTTCTTCCTTAGCATTTTTTTATTGTTAGATAAGAAAGCTACTAATTGTTGTATATTAGTTTTGTGTCCTGCCACTTTGCTAAAGTTATTAGTTCTTACAAAATACTGAAACTTGCACATATAAAATCGTTTTGCATGTGCACACACTTTAGACTTGTGTGTTTTCACATTTGCATTAGAGAGTTGTGCCATAAACTAGCTCCATCTTTTCCTGATGACTTTTGGGTAGTCTGCATGTTTTGCTTGTAGTGACTATAATATAAACTCATCATTTGGCATCAGTGGGAGTAAGGGTATAATTACTGAGTCAAGAAATATGTAATTTTATTTTTTGATATATAAACTAAGTTTTTCCAAATAAGAAAGTACTGAATTATATTTTGTCTCAGACATGCATAAAGTCAGTTGTGCCCATATCATTATAAATTGGGTGCATGACAGACTTTTTCATCTCAGCAACCATAGCTGTGAAAGCTGTGTGGTACATGTTTAGCTCACATTTTTCTTTTGATAAGGAATCAGACATTTTAATTGAAACAGTTGTATTTAATTTTTGTATTAATATTTAATCTCTATTGGTATATAGCTTACAAGATATAAATACCACCATATTGCACATACAATTCTACTTGATCTTTTTTTTAAGCAAATCTGTAGTTGTGTGCATCTCCTACCAACTGGCAAACGATATCTTATCCCACACTTGGTCCTAGGGACCCACTGCCTGTTTGCCCCATGCCTGTAGATTTACCTTATGTGGCTATTCTCTAACGACCAACTCTGGTGTCTAGTGTTTGGATCAGGTCTCTTGAGTGCACATATTTCTGAGCTTTACCCTTGCTCTTCCCCATGGTATCATCTTAGCCCTTTTCATTGCTGGACAGTGTCTCCTATTTTATAATGCTTTGTTTATTCGCTTATCATTTTATGGACATTTGAATGGTTTCCAGTTTTTGGTTGTTTGAAACAACATAGCTGTGAACATTCACTTACAAACATTTGTGTAGATCAATGTATTCATTTCACTTGGGTTCCAAGAAAGAGAATTGCTGGATCATGTATTAAGATTTTTTTAGCTCACTTCTAAAGAAATTGCCAAACTATTTTGCAAATTGTAGTATCAGTTTACTCTTCCACCAAAGCAACAAACGTGGGGTCCAGATCTTCCACGAGCATGTTTGTGTTCCTACTGAAGTATCTTTCTGTTTGATTATACTCATAAGAATGTCTGGACACCCAATGAGATTTTATGATTTCAATTTGTACTTCCTAAATAATGAACAGTAATGGATGTTTTCACACCAGCATTTCTGCTGCCTTACAACCATTCAGGATTTTTGCCCATTATTTTTAATTGTTTATTCATCATTTATTTATTTATCCATCCATTTATTATTTATTCATCCATCCATCTATCTATCTATCTATCTTTCTATCATCTTATGCCTAGGTATGTTTGTTTATAAATTCCATTATAATCTTTTAAATGTCTGTTTAAGTGGGTGGGTGGATCTGGAGAGGTGATTCAGCGATTATGAACACTTGCTGCCCTTGCAGAGAACCCAGGTTTGTGTCCCAGCACCAAAGCTGTGTTTGTAACTCTAGTTCTAGGGGATATGAAATCCCTTTCCAACTCCTCATGGGCTCCTGCAAGCACATGGTGCAAATGCATTCACACAGGTACACATGCGTGCACGTGCGTGTGCTCGCACGCGCGCACGCACACACACACACACACACAAAGTTAATTTCTGTTTAATGTAGCAATCCTTGCTTTTATCTCTGGACTTGTCAGCTTGTGTTTTTCCTCCCTTCCCTGGGCTAGTCCAGTCAAAGATTTCTAGTATTGTTGATCTTGTCACAGCCACAGCTTTTAAAGTCATAGTTCTTTTTTTTCTATTGCTGTTTTTCGTAGTTCACAGACTCCTCCAATATTTCTCAGTTCCATTCTTCTGTTTACTCTAAGGTTAGTCTGTGTTTTCTTCAGCTGCTGCTGTAAGGCAGAAGTACAGACCTTTGATACTGGAGCTGTCCTTTTGGGTCTTGGGTATGTCTGTAAGCTGTAACTATTTCTCAAAGCATTGGCACCACAGGGGCTGCAAGTATGACCCTTTCCATCAGTTTTGCCTGACCCAAGGACATAAAATGACAGACATGCATTGTCACCAAAAATAAGACAGGGACATGCTCTTATTCTGAGTTGCTTGTCCCAAGCTAAAGAAAATTAATGCTGTGGACTCTTGTGGGAACAGAGGATGTGTTGTTAACAAGAATTATTACGGAGAAGTGAGGATTAAGGAAAAGTGAGAGACACTCCCAAGAAGGGTTTCCAAAGGAGGAAGGAACTATTGAATTGCCTTTGTCCAGGATCTTTCGTGGCAATGGTTGAGCTGGTCTCTACTGATTGGTTAACTCTCCAGGTTATCACTAGCTTAGTCAGTGAAGGGTCCACATACTCCATGTCTGTTTTCCTGGCTCAACTAGGGGATGACTATTAACCTGGCTAGCTGATGCTTCTTTTTTTTTTTTTTTTTTTTTTTTTTTTTTTTTTTTTTTTTTTTTTTTTTTTTTTTTTTTTTTTTTTTTTTTTTTTGCTCATCTGACATTCTAGTTCCTTAATCTTGACCTTGACAGTCTGCTAAGGGTTAGTCACTTGTCCAGTGTTGCTGTCTACAACATCACAGGTGTCCAACTGCTGTCAGCTTTGTAAAGCTGTAATTGTTCTTAAATTTACATGATTGGCTTATAATTTACCATGGCAGAGGTTAACTCTACCACAGTCATCAAGATGTAGCTGCATTTTGGGGGGTTAGCTCACATTTACCATTTTGTCCTTGTGGTGATCTGGGTCTCTAAAATGGGTCAGGCTTTCTAGAAGCCTTCTTCCTTGCAGTTTATTCTGCTACAGTTAGCTGTATTAGGAGCATGCGTGAAAGGACAGTAGTGCTTTACCTATATTCCTTGAATGCTTCGAGGGGACCCAGCTGCCTGCTGTCACGGGCCCAGAACTCTGTCCCTCCTATTACCTTCTAGCTTGGTAATCTCCTCACACCCACCTACAGGCCATTTTATGCATCTTCCTTGGTTCTTTGGGCTCCGTGTTTTAACCTTTCATCTTCTTTCCAGGCTCTGCTCTTTTCTGCAATACATGTGAGCTACTTGGAGTTTACACAATGGGTCCTTTCCCCTCACTACCTATATGGTAGTGCTAGCCATGCTTGAGATTAACCAAAGGACTTTGCTATATTGTGGGATGGAGTTTAGTTTCTTTTCTTTCATGGCAAAACATTTCCTATTTTACCCCATGATTTCTCCTATGACTGAAATTTAGCCTCACTGTCTGTCTGTCAATTGGTTAGTATAAGTAAACATATAAAGATTTGTAAGTTTATTTATTTTTCAAAGATCTAAGTTTGGTTGGTTGATTTTTCTTCTTTTAAGACCCATGAGTATATTGTTTACCCTCTAAGTGTTGGAGGACTTTCTCAATAGCTCTCAATTTCTAAGTTAGTTCCCTATTAGCTGGAAATACACAACATGACTTTAGTCTTTCCGAGAGTTCCGAGGTTTGGTGATTGGCTACAGAATGTCATTCTGGAAAATGTTCCCTGTGTATTGGAAAAGGTCATGAATTTTGAGTTTCTGTGTGGCATGTTCTCCAGAGTCAGTCATGTTGGATGGCTGCCATGCTTGGATCTAGGACATGTACAGAGGTTTAACTACTGACTGAATCTTTCGATCAAGGTTTCTTGTGACCTCAGCTGATTTCTTTTTGGTTCTTCTACTTTTTCTGACATTCTCTTTTGTTGGGAAAATATTTTTAGTTCACTAATCAATTTCTCTATGGATTTTTTAAACTACTTTTTTAGTTAGCAACCCAATGATGGCTCTGGTAATTTTAAATATAATATATTTCAATTTACCATTATCTCTTATAGAATAATACTAATTTAATTTGGGTACAATACAGAAACTTTACTCTAGTATGTATGCATTTCCCTGCACTTCTCTGTGCTTTTAGCTCAACATATGTTATGCCTATAGATTGTGTCAATCTCTTAAATAATTGCCTTTCAAAGAGCTAAGGAATGAAATTTGAAAACACAAGCTTTCAGATTTTATATACCAACCTACAAGATATGGTTCTCAGTGTTCTTTGTTTGTTAGCTTGTGTGTGTGTGTGTGTGGCTTTCAGTTACCATGTTATTCTATTACTTTCCTTTTAATTCTATGAGGTTAATTTCTATTTTTAAAATTATTTTAAAAGTTACCTTATTCCTGACAATTCCCTACATTTATATGATACATTCTGATCATACCCACTCTCAACGCTCGTCTTCCTTCACCACCACAAACCTCCCCTCCTCCCAACAAACCCTTCTCCCATTATCATACCTTTTTGTTTTTAATTTTTGTTTTGTGACCCACTGAGTCTGATCAGGGCCACTCACATGGGGATGGGAGAGTGCACAGCCCACTAGTGGCTCTATTACTAGAGACAATAATTGCTTGGTTGCTTGTAAAAGAAGGGATTATTGTCTCCAGTAATAGAGAAGATAATATTGTCTCCAGGAACCCACCGCCAGTAGCTCCCCCTGAGTAGCAGGGAACCATGAGCCCCATTCCTATCCTGCAGGGTGACTGCCCCAGTCTTGTCCAAGGCCTGTGTAGGCAGACACAGCTGTATGAATTCAGAGTGTGGTGTCATACCCAAAAGTCAGCTTATCATGGCCCTCTTCCCCATCATCAGATTTATGCAACCTTTCTGTTCCCCTTTTGTGGTGATATTTTGTTTGTGGTCTAACAAATAATGCTTGCCTGAAGGTCAGAGAACAGAGCTAGCCACCAGTTAACCATAGAGGTCTGGATGTCTGCACAGACAGACAGGAATGATATGGCTGGGCAGAAAGAGGAGTATAAGGCGGGAGGAGACAGGAGCTCACCATTTTTCAGCTGAGGAGTTAGCAAAGTAAGAGTTGGCTGTGATTTGCTCCTTTGTCTCTCTGGTCTTTCAACATTTACCCCGATATCTGGTTCTGGGTTTTTATTATTAAGAGCGATTAGAACTTGCGCCATGTTTCTGGAGCCTTAGAAGGGGTGCTATGTACTTGGTATGTACTTGGAAGGGGTGGTATGTACTGTTGAGGGTTGAACACTCTACAGAGAGCTGTTCTCAATACCTTGATGAGCCTCTGCACAAACCACTTCCTAGTAAGGGAAGGCCTCTGTTTGAGTGAGGCTAGGGAGGTATAAACATATGTACTTTGGAGGCAATTTTGACCATGTGTCTATTTAGCAAATCAGAAGCAGAAGGTTTTCTTGTAGTGCCTATTGCCCAACATGTCCACAGCATGTCCACAAAGAAGCCAAAGCCAAGAACAAAAAAGTTTCACAAATAGGCCAGTTCTCAGCCTAGAAATTAAATTCTCCCTCTGTGTTTAGTTTAAGTTTGATTAGGACTAGATGGGAGAAAGTTTACATTAACAATGTGCTATTTCATTTTTGCATCATTCATAATAAATAAAATTAAGAATAGTAATAACAAGGGACAGTGGTCTTAGTAAGACATGAGATTGTTTGCCTTGTAATTTTGTATCCTTTAAAAAGACTCAAGGAAAGCAGAAGCTGGAAGACTGAGGGTGAGGCTAGCTTAGGATATACATAACAAGATATTGCCTCAAGAAAAGCAAAACAGCAACAAAAGCCCAGACAAACAAACAAACAAGAAGAACATAACAATAAGGGGCTGAGAAGTGGCTCAGCAATTAGAAGCTGCTTTTCCAGAGGACCCAGGTTCTATTCTCAGCACCCACGTGCCTGCTCACAACTGTCTGTAACTTTAGTTCCAGCTCCCTCTTCCGGCCTCCACAGACACCAGGCACAAATGTGGTACACACACATACCTGCAGGCAAAACAACCACAGACATAAAAGAGGAACTAAAACCCCTGTTTAATAGAAAAATATTAACAGTAATATTTCATAGTGATTACAATCATAATAGAAACATTCCTTACCAGAGCTATCTGTGTAGTGTCTCTCTTAAGATGTGACATTACCCGTGAATGTTTAGCTTGGCGCATTCTTTTAAAACCATGTTTTCACATTCATTTATTAGTTTATTTACTTATTGTCCAGTTTTATTTATTCATCCATTTGTTAGGGGTGTCGACACTTGCGTGCTATGGCTTGCAGGTGAAGGTCAGAAGTCATCAAGCGAGAGCTGATTCTCTACGTTGACCATGTGATTCCCAAGGATGGAACTCAGGTTGTCCGGCTTGACCCAGCGCCTTTGCCCGCTAGGCCCTCCCACCAACCCTCTTGAGGTATTGTTTGAGTGGCCGTTACTCATCATTTTGGATGTGCTTATCTCAGCTCACGAGGCTTTCACAAGTCTTATTTTCATTCTTTCGCACTGTTTCTCTTGGTGACACTGATTTCTTTGAAATTTACATTCTTTTCTTTTTGTTTCGGAGAAATGTCATGAAGTATTTTCTTTTTTTGCTAGCTTTTCTGTAATGTTGGAAAGCTGCAGAGATTTGTGAAGCTGGGGTGAATTCCTTCTTAATCATTTTAGACATTTCCATTATAAGATGGGTATACAATTTCTCAGCTCTTTTGATTCATTGTACATTGTAAATATTCCTTGAAGGTGAGTAGATGTTAATACCATCTTGAGGTAAGAAGGAAAGAGCTACAAAGGAGTTTGAAAGGTATTTTAAGATAATAGGAAAGTGTGCGTGTTTGTGTGAACTTAATGAGAGTTCTCATGCCTTCTACTGCAGGATGAGGAAGCGAGTCCCCCACAGCAGTGGGGGACTATCTGTCCCCCCATAGATTACAGCTCTATGGCTTTTACTACTTGTCAGAGAAACCATGCAATTGGTAGGGTAGGTTTTTTTGGGTGGTGGTGCAGAGTGTCTTTTCCTGGGGATTCCCTTTTCTATGCTGTAAGTTTCATGGAATAATGTAGAAAATCAGCCAATGGGGCTGCCTTAGTTTGGCTGTAGTGGACACTATGACCACAAGCAAGCTCGGGAGGAAAGGATGTGTCACAGCCTAAACTTTCCCATCATGGTCCATCCCTGAAGGACACAAGTCAGGAGCTCAAGGCAGAAACCTGGAGCAAAAACTGATGCCAATGTTATGAAGGAGTGTCTATTGTGGCGCTTCTCATGACTTGGTCAGCCTGCTTTCTTTTGCAACTCAGAACCACTTGCCCAGGGGTGGTACTGCTCATAGTGAGCTGGGCCTTCCCAAATCACCAATCATCAGTCAAGAAAACGCTCTGCAGGCTTGGCCACAGGTGGTATGGGAAGTCCTTTTGTATATGTGTTGCTTTCATTGGTCAACGAATAAAGAAGCTGTTTTGGCCAGTGGCTTAGCAGAATAGAGCTAGGCAGGGAAAACTAAACTGAATGCTGGGAGAAAGAAGGCAGAGTAAGTGAGATGTCATGTAGCCGCCATGTAGGCATGTTGCCAGAGGGGAAAGATGTGAGCTCGTGGTTGGAACCTTGCTGGTAGGCCACCAGCCTTGTGGTAAAATATAAAATAATGGAAATGAGTTAATTGTAGATGTAAGATGTAATTAGAAATATACTTAAGTGATTGGCCAAGCAGTGATTTAATTAATGCAGTTTCTCTGTGATTGTTTCAGAAGTCTGGGTGGCCTGGAAATGAACAAGCAGCCTCCTACAACACACAGGCCAATGTGGTGGGAACACGTTCTCAATTGAGGCTCCCTCCCACCAAATGGCTGAAGCTTGTGTCAGATGGCTATAAAAGTAGCCAACACAACTGGGCAATTTCTTCTTCTCTCCCATTTCAGTTTTATCTCCTACCTGATGGTAAATATCATTCTTGAAATTAACAGCCTGTGGGACAACTGATCCTGATAGTATGGTGTGTGACATAGGACACTCAGAATTGTTCTCTTCTATCCCTTCCCTTCCAGATTTACAGCACTGCAGAAAACATATGCAGGAGTAGCAAGCTTGTGTTAGTGGATATGTTACTTCACAGATTTAATAGATATTAATTTGTAACCTGTTCATATTTTGCCAAGACAGATATATCTAGTATTGTAACTAAAAATGCTGGACCTGCCTCCAGTTTCCTCTGAAAATGAAGCTATGTGCTTACTCGGTGGTTATTTATGGGGCATTTAGCATGTGTGACAAGCACGGTGACAAGCACGGTGTAGGATGCTGGCTTTACATAATACACTAAACAGACCAAGTTTCTTTTAGGGAAGTTTAAGAAGACAATTCCTATGAAGGCCTATGGTTTAGAGGATGGAACATGACTTCCACACCAAGGAGAGGTTCTCAGTGGAAGCAAGTGTCTGACACGTAGACAACAGAGGGTGTGGCCAAGAAAGGTAACCCCTCAGACATCCAGTCAAGTAAATCAGGCTGGGATCTGGAATGCCACCCACAGGCTCATATTTGAATCTTTGGCTTTCAGGTGGCAGTGCTGTTTTGGGGAGGTTATGAGCTTTGGAAGTGGGTCTCTGGAGGAAGTGGGTCTCTGGAGGATGGGCCTTGCAGGATACAGACTGGGTCCACCACCCTGTATGGGTTCTATTATTGTTACAAAGATGTAGGGAGTTGGGGATCCCCCAACGCTGTCAACATTATCACCATGGGGTCACTATTGCTATACCTTTCCCACCGTGATGCATTCCATTAGTCTATTTGGGGGTATTTTGCCAAATACAGAGAAAAATAATAACTATGGAGAATTGGGGACAGAGGTAAGCAGGTAGCAGGTCATGCAGGGAACAGAAGAGTAACAAGGAGAGGATCTGCTTCATCCTAGAGTAGTTAGGTAAGCCTAGGTTTATCCCTCTGTTCTTTGGCCAGGTTGTTATAAATAACTGAGACCCTTTGGGAATAATGATAAAATAACAATTTCTGTGTTGTGTATGATTAAAGAAATACTACGCAAGGAAAATAAAAATACCTTTTTTTTTTTTTAGTGTGGTTCTATATTGTACATTGCTGGAAGTAGAGCTAATTACTAGTTATACTAAAGCTCTCTATACCTCAGCAGTAGTGTGACTACCTATAAATAACCTTAACTCATTGGGCTCTAGTGTGATCCTGGAGTAGCTACACTTTTTAAGACCCCCCCCCCAAATGCCTATAATGAAGCAAGTTGGATAGGTTAAAATAATGCCTTTTGAAATTGAAATAAAAATGTAAACAGAGCAGGTAAATAATTTGTCTTTTGTTTTTTCCTGCTATATCTATTAGTAATAATATTTGAAACATTGAACATTTATAGCCTAGTATAATAAGTAAATTTATAATGTCTTAGTCTCCATAAGCAAAGAAAAATTGTATAAATGAATCACTTGTCTGCAGAATAGAGTTCTACAAAGATAGCCTTCATGGAAGTTACTGTGTCGATCAGTTGCCTATACAGAGTAGTTAATTTTAAAACTAAATTTACTTTAACAGTATATCATATATATATATATACATTAAGTATATACACACACACATATATTGTGGATGTAGTGATTCAGTTGTAGTAGCAATAAAATATGAATATGACTCATATTGTTGTATAACTACATGGGAATTTGCCCTTATATGTTTTGGTAAGTTTATTTTAAAAGTGATGGCAAGTTACCTCCATCTCCAACTCTATCAGGAGAGTCCCTCTATCCACCTCTACCTGTACTGCCTAACTTGAAAGAATGACATCAGGACAGGAAGGTCTTACACTTTCTCAGAAACAGCTGTTCATTTGCATCTCACTGTAATCTGGACAGGATGGGAAATCGAGCATTGGATGACTATCAGGATGGCAAGTTGATGTTGGGTGACTGCCCCTCATTGACATTTTGTGACCGCATAGCACTTCTACCTGTGTTGCTTCCTATCCTATATAGTCTTTCCTGCATCACTGGGTGAACTTTTCAAGTTTGCTTTTTATATACTCTGCCAGGGATATTTGGAGGGGGGACGGGCATGATTTGGGGGAACTCATTTTCATGAAATTATAGGAAAGGATAAAGATGCGTTTCATGCTACTGGAGTTCTCATATCTTTCAGGCTCTCAGAGTTCATCACAAAGATTCCTTCTGACTCAGAGAAGGAGAGCAGAAAGATACCCCAAAGGCCTTTACAGAGATGATCCTACAACTACGGATCCCATGACTTTTGTCACCAATGAACCCTGCAGTTTTTGCTGACTCTGCTATTAGATTTCTATCCTGCCACTGTCTAATTCTGTTATTCCAAGCCAATAATACTGTTTCCTCCCCAGGAGGTTGTACACCGTGGAAAAAGTGGAAGAAGAACAGAAACAAAGAGGCAAAATCCTTAAAGAAATAATGGATAAGAAATTCCCGAGTCAAGAAAGGAAATATACAACAGGGATAAGGAAGCATAAATAGCACTGATGAGATGGCTTAGCAGGTAAACGTGCATGCCGCGTGAGCCTGACACCTCAATTCCATCTCCAGATCCCATTGCGGAAAAAGAGGACTGGATCCTCAAAGTTGTCTTCTTACCTATCACACACTATGGTATGCATACAGTACACATGTGCATATGTGCACACGCATATGCATGCACACAATAAAAAATAATTTTAAGAACTTGAGCAGAAGCCCAAATAATTCCAATAGTTTGACTATAGAAAGTATTCCACTATTATACATTGTAATTAAATTATCAAAGAAAGATAGAGAATTTGGGTGACATATCAGGGGATGTCCACAATTACAATTCTCAGCAGAAACAATTTCCCTGGAACTAAAGGGAACTAAGGGCCCATCTCCTCCTTCAGGAATCCTGTCTCACTATCCATCATGGCTATCTTTTCTAGTGAAGCTCTTCTTTGGAGCTAAATGCTTTTTTGTTCAGGGCCCCACCATAGCTGTCTGTGGTTATGATGCTATTAAATACAACTATCCTAATAAGTTCTTCTGAGGGGTAATTCATGCTAGCTTCTTCCTATGGAACCATTACCACACCCATCCACCATCCATATAATGGAACCATTATCACATCCATCCCACCATCCATATAATGGAACCGTTATCACATTCATCCACCATCCATAAAATGGAACCATTATCACATCCATCATCATTTAAAAGATCCACCAAGGCAATTTAGTACAGCAAATGGAGAATCCCCACCCCCAAACAATCCCACGATACAAAAATGGGTGAGGCCGTGAGCTTACAGGGCCATGCGACTTGTGGTCCAGCACTTTCAACGTAGATGCCCCTTCTCAGCACACTGGCCGCTCTCACTCTCCAACATGTTTTTCCTTTCTTTATAAATGATGTCTATTTCTTTTTCTGTGTTTTAATTCTTTGCACTTCAGCACAAGAACATGAAACTATAGTAGGTAGTTCAAGAATCAGCTTCACATTTATAACAGGAGAATCCTGATGGTAACGAAAGCATTGAGCTCTTAGAGTCTGATGGGTGTGTTTTGCCTGGAGAAGCATGATCCTTCCCCTTCCTGGGAGATGTATCCCTGTTGGCACCTCTTATGGATGCCTTTTGGGGGCCAGCCTTACCACTCATCTTTGCTTCTAGACATATAACCAAACGCAAGTTGAACAAGCTTCAAGAAGTGAAGTATTCAGTGTGATCTATGTGTGTGTGCGCACTATGCTCTTAAAGAGGAGGGTGAGTGTCCTAGGGCAATATATGGCTTTCACAACAAGACTTGGAGGCACTACGAGGAATTCACTTACTTGTAGTGGCAACAGTTGGAGAAGAGCTCTCATTAGCATTTTGATACTGTATTTGAAGAGCGATAGACATGGGCTGTAGAGGGTTGGCTAGATATCTCCTAGGCTACCATACCTTGTAAGGCTTAGGCTTGGTTGTTAGCATCCTTAGGCCTATGGCTGATGGGGAGCAGATTCTCTTTCAGGACACACATCAAAGTCTATTTGAAAATTTCTTCTGAACTCATCCTTGTCCTTTTTACTTTATTGAAATATGCAGAAGACAAGTGATCACAGCATTATATTTTTTCCGCAACCATACAGCAGTTTGATTGAAGACCACTAATAAGATTCCTTGTGCCTCCCAAGATCAGTGGAATGCGTGTGAGAATTGATTACAAGGGTTTGGAATGCTGGGAGAAGGAGTATCGGACTCTACCAGGCCGGTCTAATGATACCATCAGGTTTGCTTCACTCATCTGCCAGGCGTGTCTCAGTCTAACCGAGCTGATGACCAGAATATACACGTGCAAACATACGGAACCTAATGGCCCTTTGGCCTACCCCAATCTCTCTGGAGTGGTTTGTCTTTGCTAAACAAACGTCTGCTTAAAGCAAGTCTCTTGGCTGAATCCTTTCCTTAGAGAAAAAATGATCCAAGAGGATAGCGCCCTCCACCCGTGGCTGAATGGTGGTTTCCGGAGACTGAGAGTAGGGGCATTGGGGTGATAATGCTCAAAAGGTACAGAATTTCAGATGCAAGAAGAGCAATTAGAACCTGACCCTTGCTAAGCCAGAGCTGTGTGTGTTTCACACACATGCCGGGAGACAACAGGAAGGCAGTGAGTTTTTGGGCCTGCTAATTGTCTTGGCTATCGTGACCATTTCACAGCAGGTACATATGTTAAAATATCAAGCCAGATACCTGGAATATGGACAAGTCCTATGAAGTTATCGCAAGACACAACAACATCATTCATTTGAGGACAGATAGGGAGATGCTGGCTTCTGAATGCGTGTTCTCCGAGATTACGATGTGGGGTTGATAACGTTCAAGACTGGAAAGCAGCACTTTGGGGGTGGCAGGTAACTAAGCCATGAAGGCAGAGTCTTATGAAGAGAATTGGTGCTCTTATAAGAACGGCCTGAGATGGGCTTCACACATCGCTGCCTTGTAAAGAGATTTGAGACAGGTTGCGCATTTCAGCCCTGGACTGCCTTCCTTGCTGAGTTCTGAGACACAGTCCGTTATTTGTAAACTGTACAGTAAGGGCCATTGTATTATAGCAACCAGAATGGACTAAGACAAGAGAATCAACAGTTGTGGCTTCAGTTTGTGAGGACAGGTGTGATCACCGCTGTTGCCTGCCCGCTCTAGAGAACCCCCTGTTCACTCCATATATGCCTACTTGTGATTTTAAATGTTGTTTAGACTTTCATGGTAAATATCCTTGGTCTATCAGAGGCCACAGTATGAATGCTCAGATAGGATGGCCAGAATCTTTACTGTGACAAGACACAAACAAGACATTGAAAGGAGTCTGATTTTACCTTTAATAGAAGAAATTGCATATATGGTAGACACTGCGTGTTCACAGGACTGCTGCTGGCCCTGCCTGGGAGGACATTTCCGGTTAAGCTCATAACTTCACCGAGCATTTGTGGACTTGAGGCCCACAAGCTGTAAAGTCGGCTTTTGATCCAATTGCTGTTCTCAGCCCTCACTGTTTCATGAAGAAAAGGGCCTGAGATGCTCAGAGCCACTGTCCTTGACGGGTTTTCTCTGGTTTCTTCAAAGGCACAGTGCTACTTCGTGCCTCCAGCAAAAATGATTCATCCAAGATGCTCCCGTTTCATGGGTAATAAACAGCAAGACATTTTCAATTCTGCCCAAAGAAGGCAGACAGCATCCCTGATCTTCCCTAAGTCACAAGGCCGCCCATCAAATTGTAGAACACCCAGAGCCAGGCCACAGGAGCCCCACTTCCCTTGCCCTTCCTTCCTTCATTTGTTAAAATAAAGCAAACCTAGTCTAGCATTGGTCCACACTGAGATGACCCAGATTCTGTATTTTGTCAGAGAAGTAGTGAATATAAATATAGGAGCAAAGAAATGGAATGATGGAAAGAGAAAAGAAACACAGGTAGGAGTGAAAGAACAAAGGAGAAATGCCTTGATAGTTCACAGTAAAAACAGATATTCATGACGATTATTACAGGGCTCATAAACCCACCCTAACAGCTTTACTGCCCTTGCTTCTTTGGCCTGGATTTGTACTTTCATATACAATTCTCTATTATCATTTGGCAATTGCACTCGGTATTTAAGGTGTTATTTGTACTTTTATCATGTGCGTCATCATGCACACTTTGGGGATACAGGCCTGTATATTCAGTACTTGCAGTGAACAGGCCTGGGCTCGTCTTACCTTTTGTTCTCCAATGGGAAACAGATTCTCTCATCTCTTCCTAGGTGTAGAAATCTGGCCACTGTCCCAGTTGGTGAGTCTTTGGGTGGAAGAAGGACACTTAAAAGAAATCCCACACTAGCTCAGAATTGAGAATAATAGAGGGTTGTTTATTTAGGGGTAGACGCACAGATCATAATCCTCTGCTGGAACAGAGGACAGCAACTGAATCCCTGCAGCTGGAAAAGAGGCCGGATGCGCACTTTTCATCGGCATAAATAGTATCAGAGGCCACGCCCAAGTGGGCCTATAATTTAAAGGCTCTTGGCTATAGGAGTTTCTACAGCATTGGGTCTTTTCCCATAGCCCCAAGTTTACAGTGTTCTGAGGATATGTGGGCTGATATAGCTAACTGCATTTTCTTGATGGTGTGCTGAAAGGGGTGTGGGAAAACGGGGCTGGACTAAGGAAGACATGAACCTAACAAGGGAACCTGAGTCATAGGAGCAGGGAGCCCTCTGTTCTGGGAGAACGAGGGTTTACATTATTGTTGGTTAGGAAAAGCAGGGAAAGAATATATGTATATGTTGAGCCAAAGTGTATCTTATAATTTAACATTAGATGTCACATTCAAAAATTCATTTCATAGGAAGAGAAATAGACTCTATGAGATATGTCACTTATTAATAATAGCATAAGTGAGAAAAAAAGAAGTAGGATTTGAACTCATGTCTGCCCAATATGAACTCTCTTTTTATGGATTACTTTCCAATGATAGCTGTGCCTAAGTAGTCCCTTACTCTTGAATTTGGAATAACTTATGGATTTATGCTGACAGACTACAGCAGAAGTGACAATTTGACCTTCCAGAGCTAGAAGAAGAACGATTCAAAGACGATGTAGGCTTTGCTGTGTTCTCCTGGATTAGGGCCTTGGAGGAAGGTAGGAGGAACTTCTGAACACACTGGAGAGTCTCTTTTAGAAGGGCACATTAAATGACTCTGTGAACAGTCTAAGCTGCTGCTTGACTTTATCAAGGCACACACGAGAGACATCTCCAATGTCTGAACCTGCTAAGCACCATCAAGTGACCTATCAATGCCACGGGCAGTAGGCTGGTTTGACCAGCACCTTCCAGCCCAGCGGTTCATGTGCATGCTGCCAGAGGCGGTAGGCAGATGCATGCTGCCTGCATTGGAGCATCTTATAACCACCTGGCTGCTTTTGCTCCAACACAAGATAATCAAGGAACAGAAGAGGTCTGGGGCTAGTTAGGAAGAGGCTAAGACTAGTAAAAACATTTGTTTTCAGGAGGCTGCAGAGAGAAGCAAATGAGCTGAAAAGAAATTAGTTACAGATAAAAACTGAAAAGTCTCTCTGAGGGCTTGAAGGGACTCTGGGCCACTTGAGCATGTGTCTCTGGCAGGCCTTGCCCTTCTCCCTCATTGCTCAGCCTTGCTAAAAGTCATTAGGTTACATTACTGAAGCCAGCCCATGAGGTCTTTTCTTTTATTTGGCCAATCCCTCTTCCTGAGGTTGACCAACAAGGTGCAGCTATCAAAGTATTGTAATCCAGCAACCAAAAGCCCCCGTTGGCAAACCTAATTATTCCTAATTAAAATGAAACACCTCATCCTAACACGGGATTTCCCTTGCATCTTTGTAAACGGCCATTTCCCCGTGTGCTGTCTGTCTTCCTTCTATCCAGAGGAAGTCCTTTGTCCCTCTGGGAAAAATACCCCTGCTCACTTTCACTGGTTCCGTCCCCTTCTCCCTCATCCTCTGACTCCTGTCTTTATCACTTGTCCCTTCCCTCTGTCCCTCTGGGGCAAATAAATCTCCTTTGTGCTGAGAACTTGGTCTTGGGGGTCCTGAGCTGATACTTTTCCTTCCAGGGTTGATCTTTGAAATTTCTGAGTTCCTAATCCCTTCCAAAGATGGCTTCCCACTTCCAAACTCATGGTTTCCTGTAGGGAGCTCAGTAATTTGCCCTTATCCTCAAACTCCTCTGCTCACTCGCTTAGGTCTTCATGAAGTAGGAATTCCTACCGCCAGTAGCCTTTAAGTTACCCGCCCACTTGGGTGTGGCCTCTTATACTATATATGCCTACATAAAGCGCACGTTGGGCCTCTTTTCTGGCTGCTGGATTCAGTTGCTGTTCCCTGTTCAAGCAAAGGATTGTAATCTGTGTGTCTACCCCTAAATAAATAACCCTCTATTATACTCAATTCTGAGCTAGTATGGGATTTCTTTTAAGTATCCTTCTTCATCTTCAGAAAGCCCCAATTTTTAATATTGTCAAATCAGCTTCTTGAATGCAGGAGAATGGGTAAGGGTGAAGGGAAGGGTTAAATTTTATCCATGTCACCCTTTTCCTAGATATTTTAAGGCTCGTCTGAGACAAGCAGTTTTTCATAGCATTTGTCTAGTTAAAAATGCTACCAGTGAGGCATCTCTACTTAGAAATGCTAGAGGTGGCAATCTGGATGACTGGAGGTGATATTTCTCTTTCAGCTAGTGGAAAATAGTGTCTCCAAGAACCTAGAGAAGTTCTCAGACCTGCAAATACTACATAGAGAGGTGTGTTGAGGAAGTTTATTCAAACCATCGGCAGTCTGGACACAGTTACTGTGTACGGATACGGCATCTCCAGGGTACCTGGCATCTCCAGGGTTGCTTGGGGACCCTTCATCATACTTGCTCAGTTCATTGCTAAGTGTCATTGTAGGAAGAGGACCGTGACCTCTGTACAGTGTAGCACATTGCAGATAAGCTCATATCAGGAAGTAAAACATCCATGGAAAAGACAGTGGGTTTAGAGGATGCTGGGGTGGGAATGATCAGGTTGGAAATTATTTGAATTAGATGTTGAGGGTTAACAGTAGCAATCTTCATAAGTAGCCAACTAGGCAACGTAACACAAGAATCTTGGTTTGTGTCATGGGTTGAATAAGAATACTCCTCATAGGGTCACATGTTTAAATACTTGGTCTCCAGTTAGTAAAACTTTTTAAGGTATAGGAGTCGTAGTCTTACTGGAGGATCTATGTCACTGGGAGTAGACTTTCAGAACTAAATTTCTTCTGTCCAGTTTGCGCTCTTCTTCATGCTGTGACTCAAGATGTGAGCGCTCAGCTTGCTGCTCTAGCTGCTGTGCCTGCCACTTGCTGTCATCCTGTCCCTGCTATTATGGACTCTACCCTCTGGAACCATTAACACAAAGTCAACTTAGTCATGGTGTTTTATTATAGCAACAGAAACAAGTAACTAAGTCAGTTGGACACACTACTCCTATCAATCCCTTGCAAGCCCTCATCACCTACCATTTTTGGGTTTGCCTTTAGTCTCTACTTGCTTATTCTCAACTACACCTGAACTTGGTCCTTGAAAAATCAACATAGATGACTTTAGATCATGGTCTGCCTTTGAGTCCCATAGTCAGACTCTAAGAGCATATGCTGACTCTTGGGTTAGGCTGTATTGGTATATTAGTGGTGGCTCTCTACAGGAATAGAACTGATAGAATCAATATAGGATTTATTAGAATGGCTCACAGGTTGCGGTCCACACAGACACACAGACGTACAACTGTCTGTGGCGATCCTCATTCTTAGCCTGTCAGCCATCAGTCCAAGGGGAGAAAGAAGCAGAAGAAATGACAGAAAGCTTTGCACACTGCCCATGAGCACGGACAGAGGGAGGCCTCCAGGAGACAGATTGCAGTGAACGAACTCAACATTATTCTAGAGTATAAGGAATATATAGGATTGGGCAACCTGGGTACAAACCTTAATTTACATTAAGCGGCACACTCCTATCACAAGGCTTAGTATGTGGCAGTGGGGTCCTATAGCGGAGCTCCTAGTACAGGTCTTCTTAGCAGGGATCTGTGCCAAGGGTCAAGCTAGAGATAAATCAGGCATCTGGTTTAGAAACAGCTTTTAGACAAGGTGTCCAGGTCCAGGGGCATTCTCCAGATAAGGGCAGGTGGAGAGCAGGAAGCCTTGCTGCGGAGGGAGGGGGTTTCCATATTGCAGTTTAGAGAGAGCTGCCAGGCTGCGGCAGGCTGCAACCTCTCTTCAGCCAGCAATGCGTTCCAACAGCTGCCTACCCACGGAAGGTTCAAGAATCCAACAGTACTTTAGCCTCTGAGGCTGGATGTCCAGCTGGTCTTCAGTATACTCCAGAGTCCTGAAGAAATAGGTTCTGGAGGCCACTGAAGGACTGGACTTGTCAGCAAGAGCAAGCAGGCAATGAGAGCAAGCTTCCTTCTTCCATACCCTTTACAGGCTGCCAGCGAGAGGTGTAGTCCAGGTTAAAGGTGGATCTTCCTACCTCAGAATATCTGGATTAAAAGTGGCTCCTCCTCCTTCAAGTGATTCAATTAAAAAAAAATCTGTCACATGTGTACCGGAAGTGTGGGCTTTAGTTAATTCCAGGTGCAGTCAAGGTGACAAACAAGAATAGCTATCTCAATGGGCTTGACTTTGGTCTTGGCTTTCTTTTATTTTTAATTTTTATTTTACGTACATTGGTGTCTAGCCTGCATGCGTGTCTGTGAGAGGGTGTCAGATCTTGGAGTTGCAGACAGTTGTGAGCTGCCATGTGGATGCTGGCTGGTCATGGCTTTTTGTTAGTTCTATTAGCTCAGATAATTTTCTCTCTTTGAATATCACTTATTAACTGAAATGAGTGTGGTTTTATAAGGGGCTTTTATGGGAGTTAAAGACATAGCTATGATATGTAATTCATTAAAAACAGCATTCTCATTGCTAAATTCGTGGAAGTATAACGTCTTGTCCCACCCTGTTTTCAATTTTATTGTTGGACTCTGTCTGATTTTTCCTTTCCCTCTTTCTTTTCCTGCCTTCCTTCCTTGCTTCTTTCTTGTTCTTAAACAGTGTGGCATGACTGATTCTTCTTTAAGCCTATCTCCTGATGGTTGTGAATTCAGCATCTCAGCAAAACTCAATGTTAATGTGGGATTCTTTTAAAGAAGACCATGGGACAGGAGGGTGTTTAAGGGGTGGTAGCATTTCGGGTCGGAGAGCTGAGAGACTTGTAGCATGTGGTACAATACCATTCTGGAGACAGCAGTCCAGACACTTTGTACCAGGATTTTTCTTTTGAACACAAACCAGCTCCCAAATCATGACATGAAGACTTATTATTAGTTTTGAATGCTAGGCTTAGCTTAGGCTCATTTCTGGCTAGCTCTTTTAACTTAAAATAACCTGTTTCTCTTTATCTACCTTTTGTCTCGGGGCTTTTTACTTTTCCTTTTTGTATATCTTACTTTCATTGCTTCTTGTGTCTGGTGGACTGGTGGCTGCCCAGCTTTTTTGTCCCAGCATCTGCCTCTCTTTCTCCTTTCTTCTCTCCTCTCTTCTTCTTTAGTTCTTAGATTTCTTGTCCTACTTATTCTCTCTGCCTGCCAGCCCCACCTAAACCTCTCCTGCCTAGCTATTGGCCATTCAGTTTTTTATTAGACCAATCAGGTAGTTTAGGTAAGCAAGGTGAAACAGCAACACATCTTTTCATAATTAAACAAATGCAGCAGAAACAAATGTAACACACCTTTACACAGTTAAATAATACTCCACAGCATGAACAAATGTAATATCTTTACCTGGTTGAAGTAATATAACACAGCACTTGGTCCATGTTCAGTTTTCTAGAGAAGGACCTACTTTGATTATAAGCTAGAGATACTAGAAAGAGTTAGGAAAAGCGAATGTAATCTGTTAGAACCTGGATGCTAGAGAATATCCCGGTGGTAAGATAACACAGATGATGTGGTGGGGTGATTAGGATTCCCCTCTGTATGCTGTGATTACCATTGATTAATAAAGATACTGCTTTGAACCTATAGCAGGGCAGAACAGAGCTAGGTGGGGAAAACTAAACTGAATTCTGGGAGGAAGAAGGCAGAGTAAGGGAGACACCATGTAACCACCAGAGGGGAAAGACGCGAGCTGCCAGCTGGAACCTTGCTGGTAGACCGCGAGCCTCGTGGTAAAATACAAAATAATAGAAATGGGTTAATTTAATATGTAAGAGCTTGCTAGGAATATGCTAGAGTCATTGGCCAAGCAGTGTTTTAAATAATATAGTTTCTGTGTGATTATTTTAGTTCTGAGTGGGCGGGAAATGAAAAAGTGGCCTTCCTACTATGGTGGGGAATATTTTTACACAGCATTGTCTTGCTGAGAAGGTCTCGTGAATGACTTTTGAAATATCTCAGTACCAAGAGCATACTGTCCAGATATTCTAAGGAAGGGATTCCTTCCTTAGGAACTTTTTCCCACAAGAAGACTTGCAGCAATGAGGTCCCTTATGGGGGAGGAGCCACAAGCCCTTATTTTTGAACCGTTTTTAATAGTGCAGTATCTGAAGATGGCCTCGGTCTACCTTCTAGGCATAGCCTGTGGACCAGCATGTGATTAAGGAGGGTATGGCACAGGAGTACTTACCAGGCCCTAATGAATGCTGGCCAGTCCCTCCTATCTTTTTGTCAAGGCATTTATCTGTCCATCAAAGACCGTGTCGTTGGCCTTTTCCACCATCACAATTTAGGTAACCAGTAACATGCTAGTCTACTGTTGGGTTTGTCAGGAGTTAAAGGATCCCATCAGAGCTGAACATACTGGGATTTCGCTGCTTTAAGTAAGCCACAGAGTTGGTGGTTTTAGTATAGCAAGGCTGTTGTTTATAATGTTGTAACTTATGTCTCTAATAATTATATGTCCAGAAATCCTGAAAAATTGCCACTTGGCCAATTAGTAGTTGAAGTGACTCTGAACCTTAACCTTTGTTATTTCTGCCCCTTTGGCAATGGGGTGGGTATGCAAGCATGAATAGACTTTTGTTTTTTAATGAGATAACTATGAGTATGAAAACCAGCACAGACTCATTTCATCAACCTGGCTCACACTTTGACGAGTCTAATGCCAGGTGGTTCATTGTCATCAACTTTAAAACACAGTACAATTTGGGGAAGAGTTTCCAGCAACAAGCAACCAAGAAGCTGAGAGCAAATATTTGCTCCCCTCATCTTGGTTTCTATTCAAGTCCTTTTAGGAAATGCTCTTATGAAAAATGTCATTTTCCTATGAAGAAAATGAGAGGCTCATACACTTGTAATCCCAAAGAGGGTATATATCAACCCTGCACACATGTGTGCCCACAAACAGGCAAATATGTATACATACACACACACACACAGAAAGAGGGAGTCACTTCCAGAAGTGATACTGTTGCAGTACTTGGTTAAAAAATATAAAAAGTCATTGAAACACTAATAAAAACATGTGTCCCTTTCTCTACTTTTAAAATTACATTTTTTTACTATCTTAAAATTTTTTGGATACAATGTATTTATTTTTTCTTTTTGTTTTGTTTTGAGACAGGCCTTCTCGGTGTCACAGTCCTGGCTGTCCTGGAACTCTCTTCATAGACCAGGCTGGCCTCGAACTCACAAAGATCCTCCTGCCTCTGACTCCTGAGTGCTGGTATTAAAAGTGTGCACCATCACTGCCAAGCTCATACAATATATTTTGATAATATATTTATCCTCCCTTATATCCTCCCAGATCCTCCTCACCTCCCTACCCACCTAACTTCATTTCTCTCTCTCTCTCTCTCTCTCTCTCTCTCTCTCTCTCTCTCTCTCAAAAACCCTAAGAACACAAAACAAGAAGCAAGAAGAAAGCTATAGAAGAGGAGAAACAACAGGGGGCATCTGGTCTGAATCTTCCTTTTGTCTCACAGATTTAGAGGAAAGACTGTGTTCAATAACTTAAACAGGTAAACAAAATTTTTAAGGAGAATGTTTAAACTGCTTAATAGAACAAATTGCTTTTTAACACAGATAAGTAGCTGTTAAAGTTTCAATTTGCATAAAAATAATGAATATGCTAATTGGAAAAAAATCTTTCTCTCCTAGTCATTAAGGAATCTCCTTTGGGGCTCCTCAAAGACAGCTCATTGCTATTCTGGTTGCAGTTACTATATATACTTAGGTAGATTCTCTAACGAATACTGGCAATGTCTTTGTTTTGGCTAATAGAAGTAGATCTGTCCTCTGTCAGGTGAACTGGTGAGACTCTGCTACATATGAGCACATATGAACTTACAAATGACACTTAGACTTCACTGGGTCTCAGGAGAAGTGGCGCAGTCTTGCCACGTTGACCTTGGTTCTCATAGCTGTGATGTGTACTACGGATACAAATACTAGACGCCCAGAGAATTGCAAAGCCACTGCTTTGGGTTGTGATTTCAATTTTTGCTGTTATTTCTGTACTCAGGTTGAAACCAGTTTCCTTCGGCTCTTAAGCCTGTGGGATTTAGTCATCTCCATAAGTGAGTTTGCATGAATATCAATGGGAATACTGATTATTTCTGAACTACTTATTGGTACGGATGTTAAATGAGGTACAATTGTTTGCTTGCAAATGTCAATCCAGTATTCATTGTGAGAGTGAAGCATTCTGTACACAAAGATATACCAATTACAAGAAAATTAAGGGAGACTCAAGGGAGCAAAGGTACAGGCAGGAGCAGGCACCTGCAAGGGGATGGCTGAGCCAGGTCATAGGCAAACTTGCAGTCACCTAGGAGGGAGGAATTCTGATGCCCAGCAGTTCAGAATCTCAGAGCACTGAAGGACTCTAACTGATTCCCTCCCTGGGGGTGTGGCTGCTTGTTGCTTTCACCAAAACAAACCAGGGAGCAGAAAGCTGTATTCTGATGTGGGCTTGAGAAATGGAAGGAAGACTATTCATTTCAGGGAGTATTCTTCGTGTTCCAAAAGCGGGTTTGTGGGAAAATAGGAGGAAGGTTTCTGTATGTGGCAGGACACCAAACTTAGGAAAGTGGTGTGTTCTAGAGTCTCCCTTAAAATGTAAGTGGACAGGTCATCCCTCTGGCCAGTGTCTACTTGCACCCCAAGAATGTTCTTGTCTACAGTGAGCCCATGGTTATTCTTAGCTTTTTAGGGTTTCCCACTTGTACTAACCTCCTCCTATCTTCTACACCATGCCCTGTGTGTCTCCTCTGAATTCTTCAATGGATATCACAAGGACCAAGAAGCCTAGGGATGGCCAGAGATCAAGGTCCTGGTCGTGTTTCTCTGACACTGAGTTTGACCAAATAATCAAGTTATTTCTAAGCTACTGCCCTACCATTGCCCTCTCCTAACTCCTGGCTTGGCAATTTGTCTAAAAAAAAACCTCCACAAATGCTAAAAAATTATGTTTTAAGAGACTTAATTCTTATTAAAGAATGCCACCAGGGGAGCAAGGTGACAGCTCAACCTGTGACTGACGTAACTGAGTGATTTAGATGTCAATTTGGGGAAATAATTCAAAGCAATGATGAGATACTTTTCATGTACTTAAATATATTCATGTACTTAAAGATCCCAAATGTGTCATCACATAGTGATCAATAGACTAGTTTTCTTACTTTAAAGCTCACTCAAATTTTCCCTAAGTCCACTGTGAGTCTGTTAGTGAATTATCCTACTGCATCTCTGGTCAGAATTTGCAAAGTTCCTGCCAAGTTTCATTACTCCTATAAATGAATCAAGCATTTTATAGAGAGGACCTACCATACTTACACAGTTCCCTTTGGTTCATTACCTGGATGTCCATGCTTTGCCATTCACATTGTGTGTGTGTGTGTGTGTGCATGTGTGTGTGTGTATGTGTATGTGTGCATGTGGCCATATTTCCAGCTCTAATTCTAGTTTTCTATCTTTAATTTGAATAAATACATCGGTTTTAAGGGTTGTCTTAAGTTTCATGGGTATTTCATAAATAAGCCACGATCTAATGCCTCAAAAGTCTATGCCTTTCTTCTTGGTTTTCTCTTTTCTTTCCTTTATATAGTAAATCTAATTGTGCTGTGGGATAATGCTCTTGTACACTATAAAGATTTGTGACTTGTATTATTTAGCTTAATAAAATGCTGACTAGCCACCGGTCAGGCAGGAAGTATAGGTGAGGCGACCAGACTAAGAGAATTCTGGGAAGAGTAAAGGCAGAGATGCAGTCACCAGTCAGACACAGACAGAGGAGGCAAGATGAGAATGCCTTGCTGAGAAGAGGTAACAAGCCACATGGCTAAACATAGATAAGAATTATGAGTTAATTTAAGTTTTAAGAGCTACTTAATAGTAAGTCTGAGCTAATAGGCCAAAGAGTTTATAATTAATATAAGACTCTGTGTGTTTATTTGGGGCTGAATGGTTGTGGGACCAGGTGAGACAGAAACATCTGTCTACAAATGGCACACGACATGGGGCAAAACTTTCCACATAAAGCCTACAAAGGCTTTAAAAAAAGAATCTAGACAGGCAAAAACAGAGTCAAGCACAGCTTTTTGGTAACCATCTTTTCTCCAGTAGGCTCTGTTTGCTGGAAGTGAACAGAGGTGAGGCCCATTTTGTTAGCAACAAAAACCTTGCAGTTCTTTCAAGAGGCTCTTGCACCAAGCATGTAAATGGTGTTTATGTGCAGCTGACATCAGGCTTCTTGGTGGTGGTATGGTCCTGAAAACCCCACAGAGTTATGCTAATAAATGTGGCTCCTGCCAGTACCTCCACCATAAAGCTAGACTCTCAAAAATCTAAGAAATGGGGTGCAGTCAGGTTCCAAAGCCATAGCTTTAATTCTAGCCATATTGCTTAGCAGATTGAAGACTCATGTGGTCAGAAAAAGATACAGATATACAGTAAAGTCAGATTCAGACCAAGAAAAAACCTTCTAAATGATTTACAGTATGTTTAAAAATATACGTAGTCTTGGGAGAAAAAAATAAAATGATAGAGAGAATCCTTAAAAAAGAAATAAAATAGTTAGGTATGGTGGCATACATCTTTAATCCTAGCACTTGGGGGGCAGAGGCAGGCAGAGCTCTGTGAGTTCAAGGCCAGCCTGGTCTACAGAGTGAGATCCAGGACAGCCAAAGATACACAGAGAATCTCTGTCTCAAAAAAAAAACAAAAAATAAAGTAACAATAAAAGAAATAGAATAAAAAAGACACATAAAGATAGAAAATACACAAAAAATCTGGATATTGTATGTTACTGGGTTGTCTTTAAATTGTTTGACTTCTGAGGAAGGAGCAACAGCTGCTAAAAGACATTTGATTATAAATGCTGCTGCATTAATACAACCTATATATTTTGAAAATGCCTTGACTTCAAAATTTAATTAAAAAGATATGTTACTTGAAGAAGAGGTTTTTCTTTTGTTTCCACAGGAAATGAAAGGCTGTGGATTCTTTCTGGGTTAAGAAAGATAAGGTTTGATCAAGGAAGACCTCCTAAAAGATTTCCAATGGGAATGGATGATTCAGATGATCCAATATTTCAGAATACCTTTGTTGTAGTTTCTTCTGAGTTCTGCATCCAGAATAGCATCAAGGTTGCTGGCTGAGATGATCTAGTCAGGACTGAATAGTCCAGCTAGGACTTGACTAAAGTCCTAAATTTTCTTTAGGTCCCTATAAGATTATCAGCACCCCCAGTCAGCAGGAAGTATCCTAGAAAACTTTGCCCACATTCCCAGAAAATTGATTATGGATGTTTGTTTTTGTTTATCATGTTGGTTACAAGTTGTTATGGATAATGGTCAGGAAAAAAACTAAATGAAGGAGATTAGATTCAGAGTTCTTGTTTTGAAAAGAACAAAGGGGGATATGCTGTGAGATAATGTGCTTGTACACTTTAAAAATTTGTCATTCATATTAGTTTAATAAAATTCTGATTGGCCAGTAGCCAGGCAGGATGTACAGGTGGGGTGGCCAGACTAAGAGAATTCTTGGAAGATGAAAGACAGAGAGTCAGTCACCAGCCAGATGCAGAGGAAGCAAGATGAGAATGCCTCACTGAGAAAAGGCACCAAGTCATGTGGCTAAACATTGACAAGAATTATGGGTTAATTTAAGTTGCAAGAGCTAGTTAACAGTAAGCCTGAGCTAGTAGGAAAAACAGTTTGTCATTAATATATGCCTCTGTGTGTTTCTTTGAGACTGAATGACTGCGGGACCAGGCGGGACAGAAACTTCTGTCTACACAAGTAGCTATTCATTTTTATTAATCATTTTTATTTTTTATTACTTATTTATATTTTATTAAAGGCTATGATCTAATTTCTTAGCAATCCTCTCCTTCTTTGCTTTCTCTCTTTCTTTGCTTTATTCAGTAAGCCTACTTACATATATGTTTAGCTCCCATTTCCATATTTGCTGATGCCAAAAATGAATAAGTAATGTGTTACATTCGCACTGCTGAATACAGTTCATCTTTAGTACACTTTCAAACAAAGCATAATAATGGATTTATCACGTAGTTCAAAATATGAAGTGTATTAGGTGACACAATGGACAGTTATGTTAATATAAATTTTTAAAACATCAATATTGTCCAAACAACTGACTTTATCAGTAACCTTCTTAAAGCATAGGTGGCCAGTGGTTGAGTTTTACAAAAGGATGGATTTGAAAATTCTAAGGAAAGAACCAAGTTCGTATCTTAAGCACACATTCAATGACTGCAGGTGTTAACTAAGTTTTCTAGTGTTCACATAGACTAAGTAAGAATGAATCAAATCTAAAGACCTCTTCTGAAGTTACAGCAGGATCGTGGACTGTTGCTTGTTACCTATCAATTTCTGTGACCATGCATGCACAGAGTGTGTCTGCAAATGGATGTGAATGTATATAAAGTTCACTGTGGTATTAAAAGGTATCTCATTCCAGAATTAACAGAGTACATACTAATTTTTACACAATGGAAAATGAAGATAAAATGCTAAGAGGAAAGAAAGTTTCCTTCTCAGCATTAACAACAGGGTTTTCACAACAGGAGGGTATTGCTAAGAGAGTACAGTTGAGTGCTGGCGGGGTAACATTTGGGATCTTCTGTCTTCTATGTCCACTCCCAAATGAGTCCCTACAATTGTCACAGCCTGTGCTGTTTGTGCCAGTCAGGAAACTCTGGGACTCTTGTTGACATGGTAGCTGTTGTTTTGTTCCTGCTCTTCATGGGCTCACCAGTACAATAAATGATTGTGATTCTTGAATGAAAACAGAAATATCAAGTAGAGCTGAGAATTTTTTTTAAACCATGGGGACTATTGATTTGTGCAGTGACTTTTGTCCTTGATAAATCTCATTTTTTCAGTGGTGTACAATTTTGTAAATCTAAGCAAAGTGCCCTGGGTTTTTCCTTAATTAATACACAGTTTCCTGAAAGGCTTGTCTTCTCCCCTATGACTTCACCACAGTGAAAATGAGATCTTGAAAAATCAAGTATACTAAAAAACAAACAAACAAACAAAAGGCTAGTGTCAAAGTCAAAGCAACTGTAAAATTAGTTGTAGTTTTGATTAAAAATACAAAGCAAATTTTTATCACAGTTCTAAGGCCAAGTTTCTGAACCCTGTTGTATTCTGGGTTTGATATTTTAAATTATGCTTTCAATGAGGCATGTCATGTGTACCACAGGAGAACTTCAGTGTTGTTGGATTTTCTTTTCCTCTAGCCCCACATTGGGTGCTGAAATGTCGTTGGTTGTTTTACTCTTTTTACTTTTTTGATTTTTTTTGCGGGACCTGCTACCCAGTTCCCAATCACACATGGAGTCTCATTTTTTCTTATAAATGCCTAGCCTTAGCTTGGCTGTTTCTAGCCAGCTTTCAGCTTTTCTTAACTAAAATTTTCCTATCTATCTTTTGCCTCTGGGCTTTTGCCTTTCTCTATTTCTGTATACCTTTCTTTACTTCTTTCCCCATTGTTGGTTGTGTAACTGGATGTCTGGTCCCTTCTTTTCTTGCTACTTCTCTGTATTCTCTCTGCCTGCCTGTTGACGGGGTTTCTGTCCTGCCCAGTTCCTGCAATCATTAAGTCCCAAAGAAATCACACAGAGGTCTACATTAGTTATAAACTGATCAACCCAGTATCTCAGGCTTCTTATTAACTCTTACAACTTATATTAGCCCATCATTATTCTTATCTATGCTAGCCACATGGCTCAGTACCTTTTTTAGTGAGGCAGTCACATCTTGCTTCTTCAGTGGATGGGTCAGGACTGCAGAAAGAGCTTCCTTCCTCCCAAAATATTCCTGTTCTCCTTGACCAGCCTCTACTTCCTGTCTGGTTGTTCCTCCTATACTTCCTGCCTGGCTACTGGCCAATCAGTGTTTATTTAAAATATAGTTGACAGGACACAGACCATTGTCCCGCACCACCTGCCAGCTCTGCCTAGCCTTTTTCCTGCTTTGAGTATTGGCTAGTCAGTGCTTTATGAGACCATCAGGTGTTTTAGAAAGGCAAAGCGACACCATTTCCCAGAGCTAAAAAATACAACCTGGTGGTGGTGGTGCTGGAGCTTGAACTCAGGGCCCACTCTGCTACCACACCACCTCCCGTCCCTACATCCTAATTTAAGGCTGAATGACTTCCCCTAATCTGTTTGACCATTGTGCAAGGAGTACTGTGATCTATAGCAGGCAAATGACCTGCACATATAGGGTAAGTTCCTGGTGCAGCTGAATCAAGAACCTTTGGGAATGTAAAGAGTCTGATTAACTGGAATTTCTCAGAGGCTCTGCCTAAGTGTGAATTCGTAAGTGAGTATACAGAAGTCCTGTGTTTCTGATTCTCATGGCTCTCCTCTTGCATCTCTCCCAGCCCATGCATCTCATCACTAGGCCGGTCTTGCCAAATTCCTGTTAGATGTTGACATTTCCTGCACAGAACACAGGCCTGAAGTATTAGGGTGTTCTGTGGTGGAAATGTCAAGCCTACCCATGGATCTCTTCAGGACCATGGCTATGAAGTCTGTCTAGCCTGCCAATGGATCTCTTCAGGCCTGTGGCTGGGAGGTCTGTCTAGTCTGCCCATGGATCTCTTCAGGATCATGGCTTTAGAGTCTGTCTAGCCTGCCAATGGATCTTTTCAGGCCTGTGCTGTGAAGTCTTTCTAGCTTGCCAATGGATCTCTTCAGGACTATGGCTATGAGGTCTGTTTAGCCTTCCCATGGATCTCTTCAGGCCCGTGGCTGTGAGGTCTTTCTAGCCTGCCCATGGATTTCTTCAAGGCCATGGCTATGAGGTCTGTCTAGCCTGCCCATGGATCTCTTCAGGACTATGGCTATCAAGACTGTCTGGCCTGCCAGTGAAGAATCACATGGTCCTTGACTCTTATTTCCTACCAAGGCTTCTACTGTGCTAACCAGTGACTTTCTCAGTCCTTTTAGACTCATGTCTTCTCCTTCTGTCACCCCTTCCTCGAGACCCATTGCCTTCCATCATTCTTTCAGAGCCAGAAGGCCAAGGCAGGTGCCTCTTTCCTCCAAAAGTGTGTGCCATCCCTACACTAGTTCTTTCTAAGAGCCAATTCCCCACAACTGCCACTGTGCTGGGTAGTTTCTGTCAACGTGACACAAAGCTAGACATGTCTGAGAAGAAGGAATCCAGCTTGAGAAATTACCTCCATTAGATTGGCCCCTTTACAAGCCTGTGAGGGCGCTTTCTGATTGATGACTGGTTTGGGAGGCTCTAGCCCACCACCATAGGTGACGTCACTCCTTGGCACGTCACGCTGGGTTGCATTTGAAAAAAGCAATTTGAACAAGCCATGGAGAACAAGCCAGTAAGCAGTGTTCTTCCATGGCTTCTGCTTCAGTCCCTGCCTCCAGATTCCTGCCTTGAGCTCGTGCCCTGGCGACTGTGAGCTGTGATATGAAATAAAGCCTCCCCTCCTCCAGTTGCTTTCGGTCACACTGTTTATTATCCCAATAGAAACTAAAACCAGGAAGCCAGTTAGTATTATTTTAGAAGTACATTAAATATACTGAGTGTCTTTGGGCTAGGATTCATGTTATTTCAAGTCTCATGCCAATAAACAGAGTACTACACACTGTATTTTTAAAGCTCATAAATATATTTAGTGTTTATTGAGCTTCTCTTATATGCCAGTCAGTGTTCTATGGATACAATCATGATGACCTCTTCACTCAACTTACAGATAATCCTGGAGTCCAAAGTTTTAGCCCCTTCAGATCTCCCTCTTTTGATAAATCCTAACTGTCCATTCCCCCCCCATAGGCTCAATTATTGTTGCCGTCATTGTCCTTGCTCTCTCAAAGCTGCTTCCCTAAGAGCTTTGTTTGCAAACAGGTGATGATGTGGACATGGAAGGCGCTCAGCTCAGTGCCTTGATGATAAAATACAATCTTGTCGTATTTGCCTATTCAGTGAACTAAATGAAGATAGTCAAAGGATCCTACAAAGGCAATGGAGCACAATTTCACAGACTGTCTCTATTAACTCTCTGATTGTCCACAGAGAGGCAATTATATTTTAGAGGAAAATGCACACAATGTCTTTTGCAAGAAGTTTATACAATTCACAAGTGAAATTTAGCATAGAAAAGTAGATAGAACTAGAGTTCATCACAAAGGACAACTGTCCTGAACAGTAACTCACACAAACATGATGCATGTTATCTCTAATACTACACATACTGAGAGGAATTCCATTTGGACAGGTATTTCAACTGTGAAAAGTTCCTCGAGAACTCATCTTAAGGCCTTTGACCACCACTACCTATTCAGGTCTTCAATTTTTAGAAACAAGATTTATTTTATTTTTATTTATGTAATATTTATTTATTATGTATATATGTATGTCTCTGTGTGTGAGTAGCATGCCCAGAAAAGCCAGAAGCGGGTGTCAGATCTCCTGTAGCTGGGCTTTCAGTTTGTTGTGAGCCACACAATGGGAATAAACTTGGGTCCTTTACAAGGGCAGGGAGCACTCTTGGCCTGTGAGCTGTCTCTCTGGCCCTCGAGTCTTCCTTCTGCTATTTTGTTCATTTCTCTTTTCCTTCCACAATTTTCACTTTCATTTCATTCCATCAAATAGGAGGCCAACCAACACATCAAAATTTAAATTCTGACTCTAAATATTTGTATCATATCGACACATTATGATAATGTGTTTTAAAATTTTGTAAGTCATGTTATTGACCTCATTTGTTGTTTGGCTGTAAAAAGTTGATGTTTTTGTTGGATCTACTTCATAATGACTTTGAAATGTTACTCTCTTTAGAGCCCCTGTTGAAACTGTAATTTATGGCCCCTCATGAGCAGTGGACAGAGGAAAACAGAACGACTCTGGCTAAGTGGCTGAGGGACGTGTGGAGGCCTTTTAAGTCTCTTGTTCTAGTCATGAAGTGGTCCATGAAGGAATCTTCTGAAACCAGAGTTCCTTAGAAGACAATGTGGACACTCTTATCCTGGATACTTCCTAGGTTCTCCCTACCCTTATTCCTTCTCTTTCTTTGACAACCAAAGGAGCCTCAAGGAACCTGAGCTTCCCTTCATGCCAGTGGACTGTCCAGAGCCAGTGCTCCTTGCTGTGCTGTTCATGCCTCCACGTCCTTCTATACACCGATTTCAACAGAATCCTCAGGCGGGGTCCTGGTTTATTTTGTTAAAGGGACATGCTGTAGTATGTGGATGTCTCAATGACAGAGACTTAGCTCTGGAAAAGGGAAGATGCTGTGTTGTTTCCCCAGCAGGCTGGGTTCCTCTGGTATTCATCTAACAACCGCAAGTGTGTGTGTGTGTGTGTGTGTGTGTGTGTGTGTGTGTGTGTGTGAGAGAGAGAGAGAGAGAGAGAGACAGAGAGACAGAGAGAGACAGAGACAGAGAGACAAAGAGTGGGACAGGGAGGGAGAGAGAGAGAGAGAGAGAGAGAGAGAGAGAGAGAGATGCTGTGTTGTGTTACCAACAGGCTAGGTTCTTCTGGCACTCATCCAACAACCGCCAGTGTGTGTGTGTGTGTGTGTGTGTGTGAGAGAGAGAGAGAGAGAGAGAGAGAGAGAGAGAGAGAGAGACAGAGAGAGAGAGAGACTTTGAGCATCCACAACAGCTGGCTCAAATTCTAGCAGTGAACACTGTAGGCTACTTGAGGGCATCAAGCAGACGTGTCCTTTGGAGCCACTTCTAAAAGCTTGTTTTTGTGGTTCCTCAATTCATAATGGATTAAAAATGTCAATTTACAGGAGGTAATAAGCACTGGCTGCTGATGACACACAGAAGATATTTTCATGAACAAGGAAGAAAACACAAGGGAAGGCACTAATCCCTAGCAGCGTGGAGCCAGTCAGTGTAGGAGCAGACAGCTCCAGAGCCTTGAGCATAGAAAATAGTTTGCTCATATTTCTCTGCAGTGTGTATTAGAAAGTAGAGGGCTGTGAAACATGATTTAGACTATTCATTTAAATAATAAATTCTGCATGCATGCATGGGTGCATGTATGTGTGTGTGTGTGTGCACACATGAATGTGCCATGGGTACTTAAGTTTCCAAAAACAAATTACATTGGGTCCAGTCCCACAAAGTATATCTCAAGGTTCTTCCTTTCCACATCTATGTTTATTTGGAGGCTGGAGGAAGGAATGTTTTGTATTTGTGGATCATACACGAGTCACTGAGGCTCCCATTTCCTCTGTATATTTTGATATTAATTTGATATAAAGAAAGAACTATTCTCCAATGTCACCACAATACTTTTGATATTAAACTGGTTCTTTCATAAGGTTAAAACCAATTATTAGAGTCTTGTAATGGCTCTAAGATGGTATGTTGCTTCCCTCATGATACACCTAAAAAATGCCAGCTATAGATACACATCTCTGCTTGTTGCCACAAAGACCATAATTTCAAACCCTGAGGTAATTTGCTGTTTCCAATGTTGCTAATGCCAGCTGCATGAAATAAAAGTCCTTCAGGGAGTAAAGACTTTCCTGAAGGGAGATAGACTCAGCGGCTATTGTTGTTTTAAGTAAAGGCACTGTCAGTAAAAGTTAGCATCTGTCCGGTAAAGGCTAACCGAGGGGCCTTTCCTGTATTTGGTTCCACTGTGAAGATTATCTTTACAAAAGTCGGTGCACGGTGTGTCTGGAAACAAAAGGCCTTCCATAATTGCTGGACTCTAATGATTCCACCATATTCAGTTATTTATTTTAGTGTTTATGTGCTCTTAGCTCCAGCTAGGGCGTGGCACAGTAATGCCAAGTTTGTTCATATTAATGTCATTCATTTTTTTCTTCCTTGTATTGAGCAAATGACTGCAGAATTCACCCAGCACCCTTGGAATCCACACAACATCTCCAAGATTGATACAGCACCCATGGGCTGGTCACATAGGCTGCATGCCTCCACAGCATCCATGGGCTGGTCACATAGGCTGCATGCCTCCACAGCACCCATGGGATAGTCACATAGGCTGCATGCCTCCACAGCATCCATGGCTGGTCACATAGGATGCCTGCCTCCAGAGCACCCATGGGCTGGTCACACAGGCTGCATGCCTCCACAGCACCCATGGGCTGGTCACATAGGCTGCATGCTTCCAACACAGGATTCACTCAGCATCTAACAGAGTTCACACTGGATGTGTGCCTACAATGCAGGATCCACATAGCAGTCACAGGATTCATGCAGGATGCACACCCTCAATGCACACTATACACAGCATCTAACACAGGATTCGCAGCACCCAACCTTCAGGTGCTTCCCGTTCTTTAATCTTTCCATTTTCACACTGTTTCTTGGTCTGTTACAAATCAATCACTGTGAACCACTGAAGTAAAAAAGCACTGTGGAATATTAGTTTAAGAGGTGTTACATTTGTTTATGCTGTGGAACATTTGTTTAATGATGCAAAGATGTGTTGTATTCTTTTATGCTGTGTTTGCTTAACTCTGTGAAACTGTGCTATTTTGCCTGCCTACAACACCTGATTGGTCTAATAAAGAGCTGAAATGACAATAGCAAGGCAGGAAAAAGAATAGGCAGGGCTGACAGTCAGAGAATAAATAGGAGGAGAAAGAAGAGTGGGGAGTAGAAAAGGAGGAGAGAAAGACACCAGGTGCAGCCACTCAGCTACACAGCCAGCCACAGAATAAGAAGGAAGGAAATGGATATAGAATAGAGAAAAGTAAAAGCCCAGAGGCAAAGATTGATGGGAATTTAAGAAAAGCTGGCAAGAAACAAGCCTGGTGCTCTCCCTGGAACAACAGGAACAGAAGCGGTTTTCCAAGCCTCTGTCTAGCCAACACAACATTCTCAGCTAGGGCTTCTTCAAAGTTTGAGACTTTTGGTGTAGTCATACATGCTGTCTGGGTTTCCCAGAGCTAGCATGACAAGAGGCCAGGCAACAACTGAAATGCTTCCTATGACTTGGCCTTGGAAGTTATTAAGTATCATTTCTGCTTCATTCTTTTGACCACATTAAAATCATAAAGGTCAAACTCATTTCAGGAGAATGAAATTATTCTACCTGTTGCTACAAAGAGCAAACCTGATTCCTAAGGAAATAAGGGGTTTGTTGACAGAGTGACAATGGTCTTCAGGAACGGTTCAGGAGACTTCTGTAGAGGCATCTCTATGCTCTTCCGATTCTATGCCTTATGGAAACCAAGATGCTTGTGGTCCAAAAGGATTGGAGTTTTACAGGTCATGTGTCATTGTCGTAGTTTGAAGGAGAACGTCCTCCATAGGCTCTGATGTTTGAACCTATGGAGTTGTTGCGATGTTTCAGAGATTGGGCTTGCTGGAGGAAATATATTGCTGCAGGAAGGCTTTAAGAAATTCAAGACATGTTCCACCATTTGCGTTTGCTCTCTCTGCTTCCTGCTTGTGATTTAAAATGTGAGTAGCCCTAGCCACCATGCCTGCCACCTGCTGCCTCCGTTCTGCCATTATGGACTTTTACCCCCTGGAACTGTAAGCCCAGGTAAACCCCTTCTATAATTCGGTCTGGTCATGCTATTTCATTACGGCTGTAGAACAGGAACTTATATGCTCATATTTAACAAATAGGGCCTTATTGGACTAAGTAAAATATAATTAAGAATGTAAAAATATAGTCAAACAGTTTAAGTACTAAAGCTTACTCATAGGCACAGGCAGGTGGTGGGCAATACTGATTAAGCTTCATTTGCAAGGAGTCTTAAAACCAATATTAAGAAATATTACATACTCTTGGAAATAATAATAAATAATAATAAGAAGAAAATACCTGCTGTGTGTGTAGAGATAAATTGTCTGCAGGGTTATTTGCACTTAGTGAATGTCCAGGTATCACACAAAAATTTCACCAGACTGCTTTATCATTCTTCAATATATTAGTTACTTTGCCCTGCTGTTGCTACAATCCCAGAAAGAGATGACTTAGGTAAGAAACACCTATTTTGACGCTCAGTGTCAGAGGGTTCCAGTCCATCAAGTTGGCGAAGACTACAGGCATGTACAGTGGAGTATCAAACACCATGGAAGGCCAGGAAGCAGAGAGCAAGGTAGTAACTAGGGCCTTGGTATAAACTACAAAATAAACCATCTAGGAATCACCTTACAATGTTTCCAGAGCCTTGCCAGATGGATCCCGGAATTAGGGAACAAGTTTCGAAACACAGCTCTTGTGGGGGCCCACAGATGTGAGCCTGCTCCACCTTGACTAAAGGTCAGAGTGTTTGAGCTTACTTTTGCTCTTTCAAAGTTGATGACAGCAGGTGTGACTGCAAACAAGAGATCCTAGGGTGTGGTAAAGTAGCATTTTGAGTATAGAGATGGATCTGCTCCACCTTGCTATTCTTGCTCCTTCAGAAGAGATTGGCAGGAGGTTCCACAGAGTAGCTGCCTAAGGGATACTTGCTCTATTTCTTATATTAAGTTATTGAAGTCTGTTGCCTCTTTCCTCCCCTTTTGGAGTGAAATATATAAGCGTGTGGAAAATAATGCGGGCGCTTGAGTATTCACTGAATTTCCCTCCCGGTGCTGTTCTGTGTTTCTCTCTTTTTTTTCTCTCATGTCTCTGTTCCTTTTGCCTAATAATTCTAATCATCACATTCCTGTTCTGGAATGTGCGAATTTCATCCAAGCTGGATCCCAACAGACAAGTGGCTTACAGCAAGCTCTGTAGAGAATATTTGAGAGTGAACCCTGATAGTCCACCTGTAAATTCAACCTTTTAAAGATGGGTAGGAATTAGCTTTTCATTTTCATCATTTTCCATTTTTTCTATCCCTGACTTTGCCTTCCTATACCTCTCATCAGACCAAATATCTATTAAGATTCTAGAGGCCCAGCAATTGTTCTGAAGTCTAGGGAGACTTGAGAGCCAAGGAGAAGTAGATGAGGGTTTTGGTTCTGCTCTTGACTTTTACAACTTTGCAGCAAGTAGTATAATTGCCAAAAGGCTCAGTGGCTCCAGGTTTTCCTCTGATAAAAGTCACAATTTTGATCTGAGATTTCTCCAGCCCCCTCATCTTCCCTTCTCACTGTTTCTGCCCCCCAGTCTTATTTCTATGGCTGTCACCAACAGAGTTACCATGGCCTGTGGATTCTTCTTTCAAAAAATTTTAAGTTTTATTGCATTTTTAACAAAGAAAAATACATTTTCCATTTCTCTAATCCTGAGTTTCAGAAACCACTGATCCCCATCTGCTCAGTCACTAGGTACTGATCTCAGAGAAAACTTCCCAATTTACAGAAGAAACTCAGATTTTCACGAGAATGCTTTGCTCATTCTTCTTTTCTTATTTTACCATCATTAAGAAATAGACTAGCTTGTCTTCATGGAAATCCTTTCTTGGGGCTGACTGAGAAACTTTAACACTTAGCCCTTTCAGAATGACTTGGCCATTCCACATCTCATAGTGTGTGCTTTACAAAAGCTCCTCTGCCCCCTCCATATTCTTATTGGAGTTGATCAAATAAAGGCTCGGTACAAAGTTTGAGAAAAACAAAGAGGCAGAAACTGAGGTATTATGGTCTGTAGAAGGAAGCCTTGGAAGGCTGGTATTGGTCAGGGGTGGAGTACTTACTTAGCATTATGGGGCCCTCCTTGTGATCCTCAGCAGGAGGAGAGGAAACTGAACTGAAGAAATGAAAGTTGCCTTGTCCTGGATGAAATGAAAGTCTTTCCAAGGCATAACCTCTGTAAAATCCTTCATATTTTATCCTATTTGTTCTTCAGTTTTGACTCTGTGCTTTGTTTTCTCTCAGAACGTGACTGATCCTTAGGGCATGTATGCATGTGGGACTGCCTCTTCCCCTTTGCTCCTAAAGTTTTTAGAAGAACATATGCTTCACCCCAGTCCAATCCTTTCTATTATGTGCAATGACAAGCATGTCTAATACCTATTTTGTTCATATTGAGAGTCCTTAATGAACCGTGATAGGTCTTCCAGGAAGACAAGTAGCCATTGTGAGGGGGTCAAGATAGGGTTTCTCCGTGTAGCCCTGGGTGTCCTGGAACCTGCTCTGTAGACCAAGCTGGCCTTGAACTCAGAGATTCACCTACCTCTACCTCTGGAATGCTACAGGATTAAAGTCAAGCACCACCAACACCCAGCAATGAGTATTCTTAACATAGTGGGTAGTAGCTATCTAAAAGTTGGGAAGGCTGGAGAGATCTGAAAGCTTGACAGCCTGCCCAGAGTGTTGGGAAACAGCAAATGTCCATAAATCCGTAGGAAGATATGAGGACGTGAAAACATTCTGTATTAGTTAAGGTGTTTTACTGCTGTGAAGAGACACTGTGACCACATCAACTCTTGTAAAGGAAAAACATTGAATTAGGGTGGATTACATTTTCAGAGGTTTAGTCCATTATCATCATGATATGACATGGTGGTGTGCTGGAGAAGTAGCCAAGTGCCCTACATCTTGGCTTGCAGGCAATAGAAGCAGTCCTTCTCATTGATCATGGCTTGATCATATATGAGACCTCAAAGCCTGCCTCCACTACCATACACTTCCTCTATCTATCAAGATTGCACTTAGTCCAACAAGGCCACACCTCCTAATAGTGCCACTCCCTTTGGGGTCTATTTTCTTTCAAATCATCACAGTCCACTTTCTGGTCCCCAAAGGCTTATAGCCATATCATAATGCAAAAATGCATTCAGCCCAACTTCAAAAGTCTCCATAGTCTCATATAATAGTCTCAAACTAATTTGAAAGTCTGGTGTAGGAGGTTCTTCTGTATTTGTGTTGCTTTCATTGGTGAATAAAGGAACTGCCTTGGCCTTTTGATAGGGCAGAAATCAGGTAGGCAGAGTAGACAGAACAGAATGGTGGGAAAAATGTAGTATGGCAGATACCATGAAACTCCTTTCTGAGACTGACATTGGTTAGGAATCTTTCTTGGTAAGCCATGACCTCATGGTGCTATACAGGTTATTAAAAATGGGTTAAATCAAGATGTGAAAGTTAGCCAGTAAGAGGCTAAAACTAATGGGCCAGGCAGTGTTTAAATGAATACAGTTTCTATGTAATTATTTCGGGGGTTAAGCTAGCCAGGTGCCGGGAATGCAGCCCGCTCACCTCTTACTACAAAAGTCTAAGGTTCAAAGTCTCTTTTGAGATTCATGCAATCTCTTAATTTGTAATCCCCTGTAAAATCAAAAGCTAAAATAAGATCACATACTTCCAACATATAGTGGCAAAGGATATACATTATCAATCCAAAGGGGAGGAAAGGGGCATAATGAGGAAATACAGGACCAAAGCAAGACTGAAAACCAGCTGGGCCAATGTCAAACTCTACATTTTCATGTGTGCTGTCAAAACACTATTCAGATCCCCAAGTCCTTTCCACTTTGTTGACTACAGTATACTTCTCTCTCTTGGGCTGGTTCCACTCACTGTCAGTGCCTCTTACTGGCAGGTATCCCATGACTCTGGTATCTTTAGCATCTTGGGGTCTCCAGGGCAATTCAGGCTCTCCTCCAAAGTTTCACACAGTGGCCTCTCTAGGCCTCCACTCAGGGACACCCCTGACAAATGCCTGACCTCAGTGGCTTTCTTTGGTCATGGAGGCAAATCCCATAAGCCATTTCTTCTGTCCTTAACTCTAAAGCCAGAACCACGTGACTGAAGCTGTCAAGTTCTTTAACTTGCTGGGTCTGAAACATGGCCCTCTTATTTAATTACATCTTCACTATCTTTCTGTTTTCTGTGGTTACCTTTACTTCCTAAGCTTGGCTGTTCTGGAACTTTCCCTATAGACCAGGCTGGCCTCAAATTCAGAGATCCATCAGTTTTTGCCTCTAGAGTGCTAGAATTATAGGTGTTCACCACCATACCCAGGTCTAACCTTTTCTCTAATTCCTTCCCACAAGTTAGGAACTTAGCTGGGTGGGAGCTTGCCCTGAGGTTACAACTCCTTTTACTCTACTTCTTAATCTGCATATCTCTTTGAACACAGAATTTACCTCCACCCCACTTCCTGGTTCTCCCTTTTCAATTTACTCTGCTCATCTTGCTCCTTTTCATTTTAAATCTTCATTAGAGTTAACACTAATAGCCATTTAACAGAGTCTGTACTGGACTGTTTTGAGATTTCCTCTGTGAACAGAATTAAAACAAAACTTTTCACTTCAGCCTCAGGAAGACTCTTTGGACAAAGGCAAAAAGCAGCCACATTGTTCACCAAAATATTACAAGAATAATCTCTAGGCCACATATAAATATTCTTCCCCTCTGAAACCTCTTGACCTAGGCCTCAACAGTTCAAATAACTCTTAGCCCTACTGTCTTCAATGCTCCTACTAGTATGGCCCATAATCAGCACTTAAAGTATTCAATTGCTTTTCTAATCCACAGTTCCTAGTTCCATATTCCTTCAAACAAAAACATGGTCAGTTCTATCACAGCAATACACCAGTCCATGGTACCAACTTCTATCTTAGGGTTTCTGATTGCTGTGACAACTCTGACAAAGGAAAAACATTTAATTGGGGTGACTCTCTTACAGTTCAGAGTTCAGTCCATTATTATCATGCTGGGACATGGAGGCATGTAGGCAGACATGGTACTGGAGAAGCAGCTGAGAGTTCTACATCTTTCAGGCAGCAGGAAGTGGTCTGTCTCACTAGGTATGGCTTGAGCATAGATGAGGCTTCCAAGCCCATGTCCACAGAGACACACTTCTTCCAACAAGGCCATATCTCCTAATAGTTCCATTCCTTTTGGGGGCCATTTTCTTTAAAATCACCACACAATCATATAGAAATCAGATGTCAATTCACCCTAGTAGGAGAGCTGGAGGGAGCAAAGTCTAACAGAGAGGAGCTTGAGAATGAGTTTGTTGAATGAGTTCAAAGTCAGTGTCTCTGAGTTGGGTTTGGCACAGCACTTGCTTCAGTATGCCAGGCCATCAGACTGAAGACTTTGAAAGCCAGATTTATCACTGTTTGTGCTGTTTTCCTTGAGGGGTAGGAGACTCGGCAAAAAAATGAGTGCTAAAACAAACATCAGCTAGCTTCTCCACCCATTTCCTAAGCAGGAAAGAAAGGGCTCATGGAATTCCTATTTTGTAGATAGCACCAGGGAAAGAAAGGATAATCTTTGGTACAAGCCAACTTCCTTATGATTGGTCTAAGAGTGTTGATATTGACTGAAGTCATTCACAATAAATAATAAAAACAAAAGCTAAGAGTACATAGATAGCATCTGTTAATTATCCTGTTGCTTGGAGTTTCCTCCTTTGAAACAGCAGTTGTAAAGTCCATTAGAAGAGCTTTACAATAAGGACATTTAATTTTTTCACATACTGAAAAGTCTACAGGTCTTTAAAAATGGTTTCTGTATTGACTAACTGCAACTCAAAAATGTCATGTCCCTTGGTATGGCTTCTCTGAAGAAATTGTAGCTTTCCTCATGAAAGCAAGATGGAGTCCATAGCTCATAAAACAATGTCTAGTTATCCATGGGGATTGGGATAGTCTTTGTCCTTTGGAGTCTCTGTTTCCTTCAGAGAACAAAATCTAAGAATCCTTCAACAGAATTCCCACGTTTATTTACTGAGACCAAGTCTTCAGCTCACCCACAGATGGGTCATCATGGCTTTTATTTCTGCCAGGATGTGGGCAACAGATCTTCTGGTTCATGCCAGGGTGTGTTCACATGCTCAGCTTTTATTCATAAGAGGGAATGGTGCGGGGGAGGCAAATGGCATCTCCTTCCAGTGGCCATGTGTATTAGCAAACACTTTGCCAAGTCTCTGCATTTAACCCTGCTGCAAACCTCCTATGAATTATGTTAGTAGTTACATTCCAAAGAAACCAAGGCGCAGAGAAGCCATATAACTCACCTAGGATCACACAGCTAGCAAGCCATGGCATGGAGAAATATTCTTTCATGGAGTGTTTATTAAGTCCCTGACATATACAAAGAGACAATGAGAAAATGAGAACAATCTTTGCCTTCTGGTGCTTGCAGTTCAATGAAAGACGGCCGATGAACAAGTTAATGGTGGTTCTATAAGTGGCCAGGTATGCACAAACTGTGGAAAGCTCATCAATAGTATAGACTGGACAGCTTTTAGCTGCAGTGTGAGTGGCCCCAGAGAGGTGAGCAGGTGTCCCAGGAAGCTCTGTCCTGACAGGAAATCCCCAGAAGCTCAGTGGAACGTGGAGCACAGAGCAAAGGGCACACACAGCAAAGCCAAGGTTCACTTTGGATTGGTAGAACTTGCTGTAGTAAAGAATGTTCCTTTCTGTTTGGAAAACTTTCCATTGTTAATTGGACATTGTGTCCCCCAGGAATTACAGCAGATCCAGGCTGCAGTGACCCTAATCCAATTTAGAAGTGTGTTTCTGCACCTTGGGTGAAATGCCTGCTTGCACATGGCATTAAAGGCAATCTTTCTTGTGCTCACAGAAAGTCAAAGACAAGGAAAATGTCTTCCCTAGACACACGCTTTTAATCAACCCCTAAATGGCACAAAAGTTACCATTTTTCATATCAGGTGGCTTTCCTGGAAAATAGATTTTTGGAATTTTTTTTCCCCAGTGCATTCAAGAGAAACTTTTTTGGCAGAGCAGTTAATGAATAGAATAAAATATAAGTGAAGATGAAAATTAATTTAGGTAAACCAGAAAGGCACTTTCAGCTAAAACCATTTCAAGAGTATTAAATTAACCTGCAGCAGGGCTTGAAAAGACCATTGTATTTCTAGTATATAAATGATAAGTAACAATACTTATCATTTGGTAAAACGCCACAGGTTCCCACAAAAAACAATGGGTTTGTTTCCTCTCTCACCCCAAGAATCTGAAGACTGTTCTATGTGATAACCTTAGCCTGTTTGAGTTAATGACTTCTAAATTATTGCCATATCACAGTGTCTTCCTTGCCAGCCCTTCCTACCATTTTCTTTCCCTAACCCTCCCAGCAGATGGGCTAAAAATACAGAGTGCACTGGCTGGAAGGTCAGACCTGAGCCGTTTGGTCCTTAAGCACAAATATTGAAGATGCTAACCAGAGTATTCTAGAGTATGGGACACTCACTGCTTGGATGGAGAGGTGACCCATGGCTGAGACTTTACATTGTAATAAGAATAACTGAATTCAGTTGTAGATTTATTGGCAGTCCATTTATTGTTCATTTGCAAGGGTTTAAAAACTTTTTTAAAAAATAGTAGATTTGGAGCTGGCTACAGAGAATCAATTATTCCACTCTGTTCTTTCAGTGACATCTTTACCTGGATGCCTACCAGCCTGGGACCTGAAGCCATTGCCAGGCCAGATCACTGGTTTCCTGTAGTCACTGTTCCCTGTCACAGACACACTTGAGACCAAAATGCTTTAAACCCCAAATGAAATAATATAAACACAGCCTAAATTCTCTTGAGTCCTGAGTTTATGAATCAACTATCTCTAGACTATGTTGCTTTCCTATAAGGCCCTTGACGTTCAATACGGTGATGTCAGAACTACCAACCATGTTTCTATTTTCATTTCATTGGTCTTCTGTGTTAGTGTAGAGCCCACCATCCGCCTGTGTGCTGAAGCTGAACCACCAGTCTCCCCCTCTTGTTCTTTACCCGCCATCCACAGCGAGTCCTCAGATGCAGCTTAACCTCTTCCTTCTAAGCATATTTGGACGGATTCACTTCCCCACTTCATTTCTACTCTGCCTACAGTCCCCAGTCTGACCACTCCACAGACATTCTTGCCTCCCATACTCAGATTCCATGCAACAGTGACTCCTTATAGTGAAGCAGAGTGTCAAGTCCCCTGCTTACAAGGCTCCAAATGATTGCTAGGTGCTCTCAAAGTAAGAGCTGAGCTCACAACCTGGTCCCATGTCTTGCTAGTCCACTCCCCAGCTCCCAGGTCCCAGGAAGTTCCCCTTGTCCTACATGTTTAGATACAAAGTCTTTTTGTGCCTTCCACAGTCTACTCATGGCCTTTGAGCTGGCTGCTAACTCTTCCAGGAAGGGTACTCCCTCTTATCAGCTACTATATTCCCAACTTGCCGAGACTTTGTTAGGTGACTAAATTAGCTGGAGTTTTTTTTTTTTTTTGGTTTTGTTTTGTTTTTTAACTGAGCTATACATTTTCTCCATTCTCCTCCCTTCCTTCTCCCTCCCCTTCTACCCTCTCCTATGACCCCCATGCTTCCAATTTACTCAGGAGATATTGTCTTTTTCACCTTTCTATGTAGATTCATGTATATCTCTCTTAGAGTCCTCTTTATTGTCTAGTTTCTCTGGGGTTGTAGTCTGTAGGCTGATTTTGCTTTGCTTTATGTCTAAAAGCCACTTATGAGTAAATACATAGTATATTTGTTTTTCCGGGTCTGTATTATGGAGGTCAATATGTTTTTTTCTAGATCCATCCATTTGCCTGCAAATTTCAAGATGTTATTATTATTTACCATTGTGTAGTACTCCATTGTATAAATGTACCACATTTTCTTTATCCAGTCAATAAGGATTCATCTTTCCCCATATCCTCTCCCGCATCTGTTTTCATTTGTTTTCTTGCTGGTAGCCATTCTGAATGGCGTGAGATGAGATCTGAAGTAGTTTTAATTTGCACTTCCTTAATTGCTAATGATGTACAATGCTTCAAAAAATTATTGGCCATTTGTTTTTCTTCTTTTGAGAATGGTTCAATTCACTTACCCATTTCTTGATTAACGGTTTTATTTTGTTGCTGTTCTTTTTATGTATGCTATTGATTAGCCTCCTGCCTGAGGAATAGCAGGCAAAGCTTTAGGCTATAGGCTGTCAGTTCACTCTGTTGACAACTTCTTTAGATGTGCAGAAACATTAGAATCTCACACACTATTCTGTTTGTCATTTCTTGGGGTTTTCTTTCTTTCTTTCTTTCTTTCTTTCTTTCTTTCTTTCTTTCTTTCTTTCTTTCTTTCTTCCTTTCTTTCTGTTTTGAAAGTTCTAGTCATAGAGTGCTTTACTATGCCTATACCTTGTAGTATTTCTTTAAGTTTTCCTTTGGAAATTTCAGTGTCTAAACTTTTAAGTGAAATGTCTTTGTATGTAAGGTGAGAGATATGGATCGAATTTTATTCTTCTCTTGGTAGAGATACAACTTTTAGCAGCACCATTTTAAAAACTCACACACAAATATATAATAAATAAAAAACACATATATATGTATCTTATGCATTTTTATGGAACCAAAAGTTCTGAATAATTTCTCTAGGTTCTTTCTCTTCTCTTCAATAAATACCCAAAGTTAAGAGTCAACAACTGAAGAAATATATTTCCAAAATGTTATAGTAGGGATGTGTCATTTTCGAACATAAAATGTCCCCCACAGGTTTCTGTGTTCAATGCTTGGTTCCAGGTAAGAGGTACAATTTTGGAAAGCAGTGGAAATTTCAGGAGCTAGGACAGAGGTCAGGGAAGTGGTTTACTCAGATCAGGCCTACAAAGGCCATACCTGAGCTCCTGTTCCCTTTACAATATACTGTCTTGTTACCAAGAGGCAAACAGCCTCCTCTACATGCGTTCAGCTCTCATAGTATTCTATTCAAATGCATGAGGCTGAGCAACAGGGACCCACACATCTGAAATCATTAGCCACGCTCCTTCTTTTTCTTCAAACTGTTCTCTCAAGTATGAATAGAAAATATCCAATACGAGGTGTCCTTAGACTATCAACTGTTGGCTGCAATGGGGCATGCTTCTTGTGCCATAATGAATTCCAAGACTTTGGGACCAGGTTTTGATTGAAGTGGTGGCGGTTTTCTGAAAAGCAATCATTGTGGAACAATTTTTGTTATGCTTTTTTCCCCAATTTGAGGTATAGAAGGCAACCTTTATTAAATCAATTAATGTCAAGAGTGGTTTCTTAAGATACGCGATTTAGTTTATGAGGGAAGCTACCCTAGGCGCCAGCTGTCATGTGTCTTCAGAAACCAATGGAAGCCAGTTCATGTGCTTAAACATAATCAGGCTCGACAGCCCAGGCAGAGATAAATGGTGTGCTGATGAGCCAGAAGAGGAGCGCAGTGGGTAAACAAGACTTCATCTCATTCCTGAATGTAATCTAAGTAGACTTCAATTTAGAGATTACATTACAGATACTCACAGACGTGAACAAAACAAGTGTGTCCACCAAAAATAGTATAAGAAAGTATTCAGAAATACAGCCCATACAAAGTTATTCACTGTGTACACTCAGTTGAAATGATGGAGGTTTCGAAACTTTTCCATTGTTAAATAAGTGTCTGAATAAATTATGGAACTCAGAAGAATAAATTATGGAACTTAAATTCTATTGGGAAAAGTATAGAAAAATCTAGTGGTAGATTCCTACAATATTGACAAAGTGAGACTGAGGCAGGAAGAGCGTGAGTCCAGCCTGGGCTACAGAGCAGCAAGACTGCCTCCCCAAAAGAACACACACACACACACACACACACACACACACACGGAAAAAGTTCTAGTTCTAAGCGTACTATATGAACATAGTTTTAGAATGTCTTGAGTTACAATAGTCTCATAAAACAATTAAAACCTATATAGAGAGCAAACAAAGAAAATGTGTTCACTTAGCCAACACATGCTTGTGCAGTGCTGTGCATTGAATGGCGTAGAGCTGATACTTCAGGTACACTGCCTCCAATACCTCCGCACCATAGGTGCTTCTGACTGGAGGATGGTACTTTATCTCAAGACCTATACCACCTTTCCCTGCCCACCTGGTCCTTTGTGTGGGGAGTCAGGGAAAGCCCGGAAGCCTTGCCCAGACTCCTTAGATAGAGGAACAGAGAAGCTACCTCCATGCCCTGAGATCCCCAACATCATCTCGCAGGAATTAGGAGACTCAATGTTCAAGAGTGGGATCCACTGAGTTGGTTTCTGGCTGTGAACTTCCAGATGTGGTCTGGACATACTGCCAGAACCCAATCTTCCATGGAGCCAGCATGTACAAACTGCTTCTGGGGAGGTGTGTGCCAAGAGATGATCTGCTTCTGACTCCAAAGCTCAGGGGACATTGCCTTTCTTACAACTGGTACTGGGATGAGGGCTGGTAGAGGGATTCTGGTGGACATTCTGCCCAGAGCATCCTCCAGAATGATGCTGCTTGCTTCCCATGAAGATTTTTCTACTCCTTCTGGCCCTAGTACATCTCAATGGTCTGACTGGCATCTAGGTGATGCCAGATGGTTGGTTATCCTGTATGAAGCATGGAAGGAGGCAGAGAGGGTATCTAATGATAAGAAAAGAGCTTGTGTCAATAGCCCTCTCCCACTTCTTCTGGAAATGAGGATGCTGAGCTCAGTGTACTAAGGATGGTCATGTCTGCTTTGTGCCTGGGCCAAGGAGTTGTAGAGTTTTGTTTGGTCTTTGGAGAAGTTCTACAAAGCAGCAAGTCATTTCCATCACCACAATCATTATCATTTTATAGATTTAAAAGCTGTAATTTTGAGAGAGAGTAATGTGTTCAAAGCCACAGGTTTAGTAAATGAACCTGACTTTAAAGCATGTACACTCTTTCTTGAGGTCATTTGTTATTTTCTTTTTCCCAGATTCACCCCAGTTTCTCTTTATTCTCTCCTTTATTTGGGAGGTCACCCATCTTTTGGTTTTTTTGAGTGAGGCTGCTTGCTTCCCATGAAGATTTTTTCTGCTCCTTCTGGCCCTAGTACATCTCAATGGTCTGACTGGCATCTAGGTGATGCCAGATGGTTGGTTATCCTGTATGAAGCATGGAAGGAGGCAGAGAGGGTATTTAAATGGGAAGGAAGAGTGACAGCAGCACTCTTGAAATCTGAAATGAAAGTTATGCCCTGGCAATGCTGAAGCCTGCATGGGCAGCCCATATATGGTGGTTCTGTTGAATTTGGGTTTCATGGTCTAAGTTGGTGAGGACGACAGACCAGGTTTCTTCCTCTGCTGTTTAAATCACTTCTCTCATCTCCTAGGTTTCTGTTCATTTCCCAGCCTGACCTCTCAAGGTCCAGTCAGTCCTGTTATCACTCATGTGCATGTTTAACACATTTCCTCTTGGTAAGTGACCTAGACCTGGAGTTCGTTGTTTGAAATTTAAAGTCCTAGATCATGCATCTGGAGGCTACTGGATGCAACACCAATCCCATATTTGAATTAGCTTGAACAAAAATCGTGTTATCTCCCATACAGAAAGCAGAGAATGCTTCAAGGGTCTCCTCAGTCCTAGTAGAAGGGTTCACCCCACCCCTAATCAAATGCTTGCTTTACAACTCCTTGGGGTGTCTTTAATGTCTCTTCTGAAAATGTGTAGAAATGGTAAATCGTGGTTGGGTTCAGGGTTGATCTCTGTATCAGTTACTTTTCTGCTGGAATGAACCACCATGGCCAAAAGCAACTTCAAAAGTGTTTAGTTTAGTTTTAGTTTCCAGACAGGGAGTTCATAACAGTGGGAAAAACACAGCCGCGCGTGTGTAGAGTACGAACTTGAGAGATGGCATCTTCAACCCTAAACACAAATCATGGTGAGCGACCTGGGTGAAGGATGAACCTATGAATTGGTAAAGCCCATCCCAGTGATACATTTCCTCCAGTGAGTTTGTATCCTTCTTACAAGCTAGTCTGGAGGCCGGGAACCAACAAGGAACCTCCTCCAATACTACATAGCACTACCAACCAGTGAGCACACACAGAGTCAAACAGAGTAAGCCTATGGGGACATTTCTCACTCAAACCACCACAGTCCCTAAAAGTCATTTCAAGAAGTTGATTCATTTGTCTTCTCTAACACAACAGGTCCCATAGAACATGGATTACACCATTTAGTCTTATGGGATAAATTCACATTAAGGATTGGAGTTTAAAACATTTAATAGAACATGATTGCTGTATCTAAATCTCTGAAACATTAGTGGTCAGGGGAAAAACACATGTTGAAAACGTTTATAAGGAAAAAGAGTTCTGGAGATCTGCAGAATCGAAACTCCTATATATCAATCAACTAAATTTATGTAAATGGCCCATTTTCCAGATTCTCTCAGCAAATGGCCCAGCCTTCCTGCTCTGACCCTTCACCTTAGGTTAGTCAGGACTCTGCATTGTCTAGACCTGTTCAGGAGGGCTGGGACATTTCTCATTGCTCCTTGCTATTAAGGCCTCTGAGAAAGACTGCATTGCCTTATAAAGGAATGTGAGGGCCTTGTACAGTTTGAAGAGAAATATACACTCGTCTCCACAGTACAAACCAAGAGTCAGAAATAGTAATTAGAAAGGTAAGACAGGCGCTGTAGTTGCCGAAGTGTGAGTTGATGCCAAGGAAGCAAAGTTGGCACCGTGAAGAAAGGAGAGGAGGCATTTTCCACAGAGACACACAGGCCAAGAGCACTAAAAAACATGGGCTGCAGAGTAAGGGGGGTGTAACTGAGGGATGTACCATGGTGACTCAGCCCACAGGGAAGAGCTGTCCACTGTGACAACTTCCTCTCTAGTATGTTCCAGCCCATGCTAAGATCTACCTGGAAAAAAAGTGTTGCGATGCAAGGGACCAAAGACAGGGATGTTCATATTCTCCTCTGCAGATATTAATGTGAATGAGAGAAACTAGCTTTGAAAATGGCACTTTCCACCGCATCAGTCTCCTTGACATTAGAATTCATCAATAAGAAGCAAATGCATCTTTAGCTCATGACTGACAAGATGATAGGAGAACTTTTAAACAATGAGGTCCTTGGGTTCTGAGAAGCATAAGTACAATTTCACTTTGGAAGACCAGAAATACTGGTCCAAACCCTAGAGCTGTAACTTGTGTGTGGAGAGGTGGGGTAAGAAACGCTACATATGATATGCAAGATGGAGCTGTTATTTTGCCTCTGACATGAATAAAGTGTGCTGGAAAGATGGCACGGCCCTGAAGAGTCCACAGCATCCCAGCTACTTCAACAGGTACCACCCAAAGAAATCAGAGCAGGGACCAATGGTTACTGAGAGCTGGGAACTAACTCTCTCTTGGCCTTTCTTTTCTACTTGCTCCTTTATTTATGCCAGTTTACAGACGTATGGCAGAGACCTAAATATTTGTGTGTATGTGTATGTGTGTATATGTGAGCATGTATGTGTGTGTGCACATGTGTGCATGTGTGTGTGTGTGTGTGTGCCTGTAGGCCAAATGTCAATGTTGAGTGTCTTCTATACTTGTTCTTTTTCTTATTATTAGAGGTAGAGTCCTTCACTGGTTGGAGCTCCCTAATTTGGACTGGCTAGCCGGATACCCCCTAGAGACTTCCTCTGGGCTGGTATTAGAGACGTTCTTTTTATGTGGTTTAGCTCCCCATACTTATACTTTTACTGACTGAGCCCGTTCCCCAGCCAGACTTTTCTCTTTTAAAGCAATCATAAAATGCACTGTTTCCTAAGCACCAGAACTCCTGTTTTACCACAAGCACACAGTTCTCTTCACTTCAAAATCTGTCCCTCTGCGACCACCACGTTGGCTCCACACCGAGCAGACTTTGGCAAAACTGTGGCACACTACTAACCGAGACATGCCAGTGGGAGGTGTGTTTATAATCAATTGAGTCTACATAATTAAACACAATGGAAAAATACATTAATTAGAGTGACTAGGGCACATCAGGCCATGGCGACTGTGTGACAGAGGTCATGGGAGGTAGTTACTGGAAGCTTTTACTTGGCATCGGCATTGTCTCTGGTTATTGACAGAAGTTTCCCCCACGTTCAGCTCTTCCTCTTTTATTGTAAACTGACCTCTCCATCTGCTTAAATAAAACACAAGACTGACTGGCATGATGATGCCTCCCGGTTAGCAGAATCATTTTAAGAATTCCACAGTGTACTGTCCGGAAGGCATGTGCAATCCTTACTCACCTTCAACTCCATGAATAAGGTGTCAGGTGGCTTGTGATATCACCGGACATTGATAGTCTTAGAAGGAGGTGGTTGAGGGGCTACTATGGTTTAGAAAAGGACATCTTGTGGAGATAAGTCTATACCTTCACGGGGGGTGCAGGACGGGCAAGACTGTAACCACAGTTAAGCTCTGGCCCAGCTGATATTATTTCAGAGGAAACCTGAAAGGGCTGATTCTCTTAGTATTTCCTTCTAGTTAGGAAGCCTTGATCTGTTTTTTCCTTTGGATCATAGATTTTGGCAAAGTTTCTCATTCTTCTTATCAGAGTAGATGTTGACATTTATTTTTAATGATTTATTTATTTTGTGTGTGTGTGTACGCATGTGCGTATGCACTTGAACACACAGGCACAACATACACGTACTGTCTGTGGAGCTCAGAAGAAAGCACCAGACTCCCAGGAACTGAGGTTACTAGATGACATGAGCCATCTAGTGTTGGTGCTGGGAATCAAATCCTGGTCCTCTGCAGTGGAGGCATCTTCTCAGCCCCAAATAGAATTCTTCATCTTTTTATAAAATATTCCCTACATATGATATGTAAAATACCTTTATAAAGTATTTGTATTTGAATCCCATATCTTTCAATTATTATTATTACTATTATTTATTGTTGTGGTTGTTGTTGTTTTGAGACAAGTTTTCTCTTTGTACTAGCCCTTGCTGTCCTGAAACTAGCTTTGTAGACCTGTCTGGCCTTGAACTCACAGAGGGCTGCCTGCCGTTCAATTATTTTAACCATGCTGTACCTGCAAAGGCTGAGACTAAGGGTGACTGGGACCACTTACATCTGAAGACAAATAGAAGATGCCAGTGTCCTGCTCCAGATGTGGGTCACTGCACAGTCCTGCTCCAGATGTGGGCCACTGCACAGTTCATGGCCAAAGCCTGAATGAAAGAGACTTGGGCCAGGCACATGCAGGAGTGAGAGAAAGGAGGAAATGGGCGGGGACTGGGAAGGACAGTGAGACAGAGATGGGATGCAGAGAGGAAGTGCCACTTCTGAATGACCACTCAGGCAGCTCTTGACTTTGCTATGGTTTGTCAAGGAAAGACATGGATTTTGCTCTTGTCTTTATGTTACAGTTCTCATTAACTATGAGTTGAAATCTTAGCTCTTCCTTTCTGTCTTAGTTAGGGTTTCTATTGCTGTGAAGAGACACCCTGACCATGGAAACTCTTAAAAAGGAAAATAATTTTTAACTGGGGTAACTTACAGTTTCAGGAGTTTAGTTGATTGTCATCATAGTGTGACTTGTTAGCATGCAGGCAGACATGGTGATGGAGAAGGAGCTGAGAATCCTGCATCTTAACCTATAGGCAACAACAAGTGGTCTGAGACACTGAGCATGGTATAAGCATGTATGAGGCCTCAAACCCCTCCTTCACAGTGACACACTTCCACAGAGCCACACCTACTCCAAAGAGCCACCCCTCCTATGAAGTTATGGAGGCTGTTTATGTTTAAACTACTATTTCTTCCCTGGTGTGAACTAGTTTGCAAGTCACATAATCTCTATAAACATCAGTGTTCTCATCTCAATAGGGATAATCTTAAAAACTGAGTCACTAGGTAAGTTCAATGGACACTGTAGCAAGACAGTTAAGAGCATCAGTACCTTGGATGTGTTAATCATTCAACGGGACCCATGACTCATGTGTAATGTGCCTGTCAAGTTTGGGCTACCTAATATCTGAGTCTTCTTCCTAACTTTGGAAACTACTCATTCAGGTTGTTAATGGCATCTGCCAAATATTTCTTTATTTGAGCATATTATTTGGGCTGGATTGTGCCTTCTTGCACCCCTGTGAGGCCCTCAAATTTGAGTTTGGCCAAACAGCTCACTTTAGCAACTGAAACATATGTAGAAGTGAGGTGTGTCACTCCAAGTATGAAGATTTAATCACCAGTGTGTTCCTATACTACTCTCCCTTTGCCACGATGGCCTTCAGTACCACTCCATCTAGAGACCATGTTCAGTCTGTGTTCTAGGCTGAGGGAGAGAGAATGACTCAGCACAGACAGAGGACAGATCACTCACTACACACGGGTAAGCATTTGAGACAAAACAATAGAAACCAAGATCAATTTGTCAAGCATAATATAAAGCAATTTATGTTAAGTCACTGAACTTTAGGATGTTCCCTGTCATTGTAGTGTGACAAGAACAGTCCTGACTTATCCCTACAGCTGTGTGTCTAAGTGGGGACAGATGTCCTTGTGTCTTACAGACATATGAAGATCAGCTAGCTGTTTTCACAGACTCCTTTGCAGGCACTTCATTTGAGTTTGACTCGGCAATGGATCCGCTTAAGCACTTTATTCAGGAGCCAGGGACACATGGTAAGAGCAGAGTAGCTTCACTCATTGTTTCCTCTGGAAGCAGCAAGGCAGGAAACCAGGATCACTTGTATTCGGATCACTAGGAGAAGCGGCTCCAGGTTATTGGGTCTGGATATTGAGCACCTCCAGCTCAGAGTCCCTACAGCAGGAGTGTTGTTTTGGAATAGCTCTGCCCCTGGCCAGGGTGTTGTCTCATCTTCCCATCCCTTCCCATTTTCCAACCTGCAAAATGACTCAGCTCTGCAAGCAGCTGATATAATTTCAATTCATTCATTTTCTGATTAAAGCAGCCAGAGTGTGATGCTTGCAAGCAAGATTCCTGAGTAACACAATATATAAGTTAATTTTGAAATCCTGTTTGTTAATGTGCAGTTATTTTAGTGCGTCCTTGGCAGCACGAGTTTGCTGTCCCAGGCCAACAGGGCACTTATTTTAGAGATGAGCACATTTTATGTCACTAATTCCTTTACAATGTATTAAAAATCTGATCATCAAAACCATTTCTTTTACACGTTGCCTTTAAAATCTCCCACAATTGATTGAGTTTTCTGTGTTAGTTCACGGGATTAGCATTGCCTCATCAAAAGAGACTGAGTCCTTGTGTTGCTGTCACATGGTTCTCCATGGTTTTAACTTGCGTTGGGTTGATGTATAGTATCCCAGAATACCTTGAGAGATTTTCTCTAGTTCCATGACTCATAAGTAGAGGTCTTGGGTTCAAGAGTCAAAAGTCCTGCAAAAGGATCATTTCCCTGGTGTGCATCATGATGACTTTGGTACCTGGTTATAAATCTTGGTGGCATTGAACAGCTAGGTGAGTGTGAACATGTGTACTGTGGGTGTGGGGAGGGAGAGACTCAGCACCAATGACTAGCAAAGATGAATGTATATGTAGCCTGTTTAAAAAATTAGGAGGAGTAACTTATTTGTAATGGGTATTTCAATTGTAATGGATTATTAAAAATAGCTGCGGGAATCCCAGTGGCAGGCAGTGGGCAGGGGTCCCAAGAGCAGCCAGTCCTAGGCAGGGACTGAGCATGAGACCATGCTGCAGGTCCCCAAAGGTGGCTGGTACCGGGCGGCAAGCCATGTGGCGGCGGTGGGCGAGAGACAGACAGATAGGCACACTATGCAGAGTGAGGTTGGGTATTTATTAGGTGGGTTATGGAGGGGAAGGGAAAAGGGGAGTGGAGCAGAGAGAGAGAAAGAGAGAGAAGAGAGAGAGAAGAGAAGAGAGAGAGAGAAAAAAGGGAGAGACAGAAGCAGGGGAAAGGGAGAAGTGGGGAGAGGCAGAAGCTGCCTCTTCTAGAGGGAGATGGAAAAGAGAAGGAACTCAGGCTGGAAGCTGAAGATCAGCCTGCCTCAGCAGGTGGGGAGGGAGTGGGCATGGCTTGTCTCTTAAAGAGACAGAACAGATAACTACATCAATACTGTAGTGTCTTCTCCTGCTGGAAGTTCAGACTGACAGAAGTCTGATTTGCCTCCTTTTCACTCCACAAGTCTAAAAATATAAGTGAACGGCTACAGGAAGACCAGCAGCCGGAAAGCTAGCATAGCTGGCCGAGGAGGAGGGTGACCCTGCTGGTCTAGCTGCTTCCACGCTGTTAGAGAAGAAAAGAAAGCACATTTTCTCGGGAGACTGAGTCCTCTCTGTCAAGTCTCATACAAGACACGGCAAACTGTAAATAACCAGGACACAGAGCTACAAGGCACGTGAAGGCTGGATGCCACAGTGGGCCAAGGTGACCATTTCACACAAAAACAGAGGCCCTTTGCTCCTGATGGTCAGCTAACTGGTCATTTATAGTTTAGTAGGAGAGGGCACAAAAGAAAGAAGAACTAAATTCACTAACGTGTGTACTAACATGAACTAAATCCACTAATGTGTACTAACATGAACCAAATCCACTAATGTGTATACTAACATGAACTAAATCCATGAATGTGTACTAACGTGAACTGAATCCACTAAAACGTGTACTAACGTGAACCGAATCCACTAGTGTGTGTACTAATGTGAACTAAATCCACTAATGTAAACTAAATCCACTAATGTGTACTAATATGAGCCTAATCCACTAACATGTATTACTAATGTGAACTAAATCCACTAACATGTACTAACGTGAAGTGAATCCACTAATGTGTACTAATGTGAAGTGAATCCACTAATGTGTACTAACGTTAACTGAATCCACTAACATGTACTAACATGAACTGAATCCACTAATGTGTGTACAAATATGAACTAACTCCACTAACATGCAGACACAAGAACTGAATTTGCTATCAAAACTATATCGCCCAGAAGCTCACAGAGGCCTTGGTTAGGGGGAAGCCCAATTTCAGGGTCCCAGCTAAGACCTGCTTCCTCCAACTTTACTGTAGCTTGCTCTATGGATCTAAAGACACAGGTTACAAATGGAGACATCCCTGGGGTTCAGTAATAGATAAAAAAGCCAAAGGTGTCTTGTTTGGTTTTTGAACTACTATTGTTCTGCCCAAGGAACATTGCATTGACATGGCCCCTAACAACATTCTGCTGTACCCATAGATCTGTGCTTCTCTCAGCCATCATCAGAGAAACCTGCTCTTGCAGTCGATGGATGGGAATTCACACAGAGACCCACAACTGGACATTATGCAGAGAGAGACAGACTTTGGAACACTCTACCTTAAAAGGGGTGTCTTCAAACCCCTCTCCCTCATAATTTAGGAAGATACACAGAAGAGAAGGCAAAAGATTGTAAGAGCCAAAAGAGGTGCATGACTCCATGAAACAGGGTCTCCCAGACATGATAGGATTAAGAAACAGATGAACTCACAGAGACTGTGGCAGCACCCCCAGGGTCTGTACTGGTTCAAACCAGATGAGGTTCCAGCGCTAAGAAGGGGAGGAGGAAACAGACTCCTTTCCCTAGCTAAGAAGCTATCTGTGATTGACACCTGCTTACAAAGGAAAAATACGTTTTCTCCAATGAAGTCTCACTGTGCATAGTGACTGCTCTACAACCCAGCAGCTGATGTCAACACAGAATGAACTCAAGGATGGTTTCGTAGCCATTTTGTCTCGTCTTGCTTTGTCTGGGCCTTTTTTGTTTCACTGGCCCTTTGTTTGTATATTATGATTCATAGTACTGTGTTTTTATGGATTTTGTTAATGGATATGTGTGTGTGTATTTGTGTGTCTCTTGTGTTTTGGTTTCTAGTTTGCACATTTGTTTTCTAAAGAGAGAAAAAGAGGAAGAAAGGATGTGAGTTGAGTGGGGGAGTTTCCAGGAGGAGTTTGGGGGAGGAAAAACATGATCAGAACACATTGTATGAAAAAATTTTGAAAAAGAAAAGTGAAAGGTTGTTGTCCTTAGGGAAGGAATCTTGTCTGGTGCCAGGTGACTCAGTACCTCACAGCTTGTGCAGAACAGAATTAAAATGACTCCTCGGGCTCTATGAAGCCTCCTTTGATTTTTTTCGATGTCCACTGTTGGGTACAAAAGATGCTCTTTCAATTGCCTGTTGGGTAATTTCCTTCTGCTGTAGGAAAATGTAACAATCTAATGGTGCTACTTTCAGAAATAGGAGAGTCTTTGATTAGGACCCTAAAACATCTGAACTTAGCTTTTTCTAGGGTCTCCTCAGCCACCTATGCCCTGTGCCTCTTGGAGAATGTTATTGCTCTAAGCCTAGGTTCTTTGTTGTAAGCTGGCAACAATAACACCTACCTTTGTGGTTGGTTGATATAAACATTTATTCATGTAAGAAGAAATTATGAGAAACACAGGCGTTTAATTAATGAGGAGAAGAAAACCTGACGTGAAAAGGGGAGCAGAGTACATCTGAAGACACGGAAGAGAGAATTCTTCTCCCAGTATTTACTGAGCTCCATCCATCTCCACCTTCACATTTATCAAGTTCCTTCTTCTTCCTCCTGTTGCCCAAATGTGCCACTCCATGTTGCTTTGCAGACATCAACTTCACTGTCAGTTCACTAAGGAAACACCTCCTCAGTCCAGGAAAGCCAGTAGGAAATGTGATATCAAGCGATGAGACACGCAGAGGCAGGGATTAGAACCAGGTCCACTACGAGCAGTGGAGTTGAATGAACCAGGCTACAAGAGGGTCAGAGAGAGTTAGAGAGCTGGAACTGGCCCTGGAGGTCACTCAGTTGGCTCGCTAATGGGTCCGAGTCTTCCTGGTGCCGCTTCCTAGAGAATCATGCTGCAGACATTCACTTTCCCCCTTTATCTTCTTTATTTTAATTCTAGCTCACATCTTCTTTATTGCTTTGCAGACTGCATTGGCAGAGGCACGTGGATGCCTCTGGGTCCATCCTTTCTGCACTCGGGCTCTGCTGCGGTTTTCTCAGGACCTCCCAGTGTGGTGGCCGGGTGTGTGCTCTGGATGAACGAGTGCTTTTGGGTATTTCTTGCCTCACTCCAGTCTCTAAGGTGGGGAAGGAGTCTCCCCTGGAGTCTGGAATACACCCACAACTGTCCCTGCTTTATAGACAAGTCCCCAGAAGAGATGCAGGTCAGCAAACAGGGACAGCAGCTGCAGTAGATTGAAGAGGCTTCTGTTCCAAACTGGAAGCATTTTGTCTTTGAAGATTTCGCCAGGTGTGTGATAATCTATTCATGTGATAGGAGAAGCCCAGGCAGTCACTACAGATTGGGACGAGTATGTTCCCGACTTACACTCTAGGGAGCGATGTTCTGAGTTGGGAGACCTTGACTTTTCCTTTTCAGACCTTGAAACTACAATAATGAAACCCCCAAAGCCCAAACAGCTCAATACTATCTCTGTGTAGTCTGAGCCAGTTATCCCCCACAGCACCTAGTATCCACACGACTGTAACAGCTACTCATTTGATAGTGGCTGCTCCTGTGAGATTTATCTCTTAGACTAGTGAGTCAAACTACAGTGTTCATCAGAATCACACACAAGGCTGCTGGATCCACAGTCTAAGAGCTCTGGGGATAGCAAACCCAGGGTCTGCATTTCTAGTGAGCTCTCCGGTGATGCTGTTGTCTGGTCAGAGGACCGCATTTAAACAATTTGAACAGCGTGACTATTGGACAATACAGCCTGTCTCTTGATCTGGCAGCCTCATTTTCTGCCACAATCCCACTTTCCTTTTACTTTCAGCTACCCGGTCCCCTTCTCCTACAAATCTACCTGCAAATTGTCTTTGCACAAACACAGTCATCTCGGCAGAGCAGATCATTGCTATTCCTCACCACACATCCCTTCTGTAAGGAAACATTTTGGCTGGGAACTTGAAGATACCAGTGTGGCCTGCGTCTCCAGCTTCCTGTCTCTGGTTGCATTAATGTGCTGAGGACTGTCTGTCTGTGTCACTGCCAAAGGTGGTGAGGGTGGGAGCTATTCCCACCAGAGTTCCGTGAAGGAAAGAGGTGAGGCACGGACAGTACCATCACCCTTCTTTCCATGGGCTCCCTTGACTACATTTAATCCTCATGAATACGAGGATAAGAGAAGGTGACTTTAGAAGATGTTTGATATAATCTCAAAGAATTCTAGGCACAAACCGACTTGTTTTCAGGTTGAGATGAGGGGTGGAGCTTTCATGATCTGAACCTCATCGTCAGTGGTGAAGTCTACCCCGGAGCTTCTGCATTTTCATGAGCATTGTATTCTTTCGTTCTTCCCGCCAGGAGTCTGGGAGCAGTCCTGGGAAAACATGTCTGCTGTTGCTGTCTAAACATACTGAAAGGAGAGATACACATCAAGTGGTAAAAAGTATCCCAGGAACCAAGAGGAGTCTGGTGTTGCCTAAAACGATAGGGATACTAGGTGAAGCCAGAGAGCAAGGGAACTTTTTTCTTTTTCTTTTTTTTTTTCTCAAGACAGGTTTTCTCTGTAGCTTTGGAGTCTGTCCTGGAACTAGCTCTTGTAGACAAGGCTGGCTTCAAACTCACAGAGATCTGCCTGCCTCTGCCTCCCGGGTGCTGGGATTAAAGGCGTGCGCCACCAACACCTGGCAAGAGCAAGGGAACCCTTAACACGTGTTTATTTGACTTTAATTACAACTAAACTATTGCCCAAGTCTGAATATAAAGCCGAGTCTGAGGTTCCATGGGGTAGAGGGTGGTCTCAGGTTCAGAACTAAGAACAGTAAGGGGAGTCCGGCTTACTCATTAAGCTAGAGAATCTTGGAAAACATGGCCAATTCAGGTTTTGTCCAGACCACAGCTTCTTAAACTGTGGGTTGTGACTCCATATGGGCTCGTATGACTGAATATGGGGGAGGGGCATGAAGATTCAATAACAGTAAATGGTTTGTGAGTGTGCAACAACCAGAACTTAATTCAAAATGAACTGTGAGCTGATCTGAGGAGCTGCTGGCAGATCACACGGCTTCACTGCAGCCTTGGTTCAGAACACACAATTGGACTTTGCATTCTGCCTGTCAGCATGCTGTCCCACCTTGACAAGACTCTGCTTAAGTGCCCTGTTCACTAGTGTGCCATCCTGCCATACAGCCCTAATGGACACTTGATACTGCTTGCCTCATGCCTGGCACCATCACACTTTAGGAACTGCAGCATCTCTCTGCTCTTATAGAAACAAAAGCTTAATTACCGGAAACAAGGACTTTTTAAATATTTTCCTGCCATCATTCCTCAGCATGCACATTTCAAATCAATAATAACTTTGGGTTGTATTGTGTAGAATTTTTTTTACTTTAAAAATTACACTGGGTTGCTGACTTGAATTTTGTAAAGAAAACATTAAATAAATTTTGGGATTAAGAAAATGTATCTGGAACTGGAGAGATGGTTCAAAGGTTAAAAGCACTGGCTGTTCTTCCAGAGATCCTGAGTTCAATTCCCAGCAACTACACGGTGTCTTGCAATCATGTATAATAAGAATTGGTGCCCTCTTCTGGTGTGTAGGCATACACTCAGGTAAAATGCTATAAACATAATAAATAAATAAAGCTTTAAAAAGAAAGAAAAAAGAAAAAAGGTCCAACAATTTCTGAAATGGTCCTAAACATACCTGTGTCATCTTGTATCTGTATTTATGTGAAGGAGTAAAGATCATAAAATCAAAATATCCACAAACTCTGAAAAGCGGTGAAGATGCTCTCTGTCTTAATGTATCAAATACATTCGGTCAGAATTTAATTCTTTATATAAAATCAAACAAGCACATTCATCTCCTTAGTAGTATGTGCATTTGCTTTTGTCTTAAGTAAATGGTAAAAATCATGTACATCAAAAAAACTGCTGTAAGTTTCTTTATGACTTACCGTCAATAATGTTTGATTGACATACCTGTTCTGTGCATCTATTCACCTGCAAGGGGTAAAGACTGAAGAGTCCTGGTCCAGGCGAGGCTAGCAGCTGAACGTTTGCAGTCTTGCTGTGGTGCCTGATTCTCAGGCAGGAAGCCGGAGGCTGGGACAGCCTGCCAGGTTCTTTTATGCTTAGTCTCTTTTATCCTGGGTAGCCATGGCTCCCTAAAGCAGTGGACTGGGGATTCAGCAGCTGAGGTAATGAATTTTGCAGTGTCATTTACATGTTTAACCTCCCTCTGCTTCTCTTATTCTCCAACAGATGCAGGCAAAGCCATTTACGTAGAAATTTCCTTGCTGCTGCACAGGACTGGGATTTGGGTGAAATAAATAATTGTTAGGTCTATTTGAGTTGTGCTCCCATAGGTCTCTTTGAAGAAGAGTCTTTTGAGCAGCTGAGTTATAACAGTGATTCTTCAGTGGCTCTTGCCTGTGTTTGCATTTCACACACAACCCAGGTATCACTTTCTTACCTGTCTTCTGCATGGACACAGAAGCATTAATTCTGTGCGTCTCTGTTCTGTGGAAGCAATCCCAGCCATGGCAGGTGATGTGGTCTTATGTTATGGCTTCCCACTGACATACTTGGTCACGTTCCCTGTGACACTGCCAAGAATGGCCTTGCTCACTCAGCATGGCCATTTACTGTGAAAACCACAAAGAGGTCAGTCCGGTTAGAAGATCGTTAGTGATGTGAAATGGAAAATTTGGGGGTTATAAAGTAACATGTAAATATTGTTAATACTGGACCACGATGATCAATATCAGCTCACTTATACCACTCTACAAAGACCACTTGAGCAATCTTTCATGTTTTTTTTTCCCCAGATAGGGTTTCATACAGTCTTCAAACTTACTGTAAAGCAGAGACTGGTCTTGAGCTCCTGATTCTCCTGTCTTGGCTTCCCAACGGCAAGGACTACGTGCATGCCTGACTCTCACCATAGTTTTTACATTTAGACATATCATGTATACTGGCTCATTTCTAGACTGTTTACCTTTCCCTCTAATCTTATTTAGTTAGTTTCTATAGATATATTTGCATTTTTAATTATGTGATTTGTATCTGTGTGGGGGTTCCTTCAGGTGACAGTAGTACCCATATGGACCAGAAAAGGGGATTACTCCCCCCAACACACACTCCTGGAGCTGGAGTCACAGGTGGTTGTGGGTTTTAGGATCTGAACTCTGGCCCTCTACAAGAGGAGCAAGCGCTCTTAACTACTCAAGGAACCAGATCCAACTGAAGGCTGTTACTTTTCTGGGTCATTTAATCTTGGTCTTAATTTTCATACATTATCCACGAGGACAGGGCAAAGAGTCTACCTCACATAGATGCCTGAAAGAGTTCTAGCCATCCAACCAATAACATTTCCTTTGACCTGGGCCAGCTCCAAGCACTCTTTGGTATGTTATAGAACAAACCAGAACAAGATTCATCTGGTGCTTTCACTGAGACAGAAGCCATCAGGGAACTGGTATAAATACTCTGATGCCAGAAAAGGCTGTGAGATAATGCTCTTGTACACTGTAAAGATCTGTCACTTGTATCAGTTTAATAAAACACTGATTGGACAGTAACCAGGTGGGAAGTATAGGCGGGACAACCAGACAGGAAGTAGAGGTGGGTCAATGAGAACAGGAGAATTATGGGAAGAGGGAAGCTCCCTCTACAGTCCTGTCCATACACAGAAGAAGCAACATGTGACTATGCCGCTGAAAAAGGTACTAAGCCATGTGGCTAACACAGATAAGAAAAATGGGCTAATGTAAGTTATAAGAGTTAATAAGAAGCCTGAGCTAATGGGCCAATCAGTTTATGATTAATGTAGACCTGTGTGTGATTTCTTTGGGACTTAACGACTGCGGGAACCAGGCAGGACAGACACCACAGACAACACCTCCAAACAAACTTGCATCTATTTTGCACTTGTTTTATTTGCACAAGTTTCAATGTCAACCCTGTGCGTTTCCTTTATGACTGTGGGAGAGCTCAGGACATAGAGAATCTTCCAGCAGGTTTCTGGGATGGTGTGATATTTTCAGGCCTCTTCCAGAAGCTGGTTAGTTGTCCGTTCAACTCTGGGGGAACTCACCCAGCTGGTTCATTACCACTTGTGTCTATATTTTTTGTACTCTCTTATTTATTTTTGTAGAACAAAAAGTGAAAGCAAGAACCTGAGGAAGCCTCCAGGTCCAATTTCCTTTTTGCAGTAAATGAGATCAAGAGTCAGGCTAGGTTACACCTTAGAGAAACAATCAACAAAATCTGGACAACAGAGAGTCTGTGAGGCACAGTGTTTAACATCAACACTGGCAGCAGCAAAGATAAAGGGACAGACTGGGAGGTTGTAAAGAAAATGGTTGTAAGGGGCATTACTAACTAAGTATGCAGATGTTATAATTTAAATGGGCTATAAAACTGTGCCATTTATGTGAAAATTAGAAATCTGAACAATGGTTACTAGAAAATATTAGTAAATAATTGTTACTTGGGGTTTGGTCTGTTAGTGATATTGTGACAATGTTAAAAAGTGAGCTGAAAGCTTAGGTAAAAGTGCATAAGAAAAATCACAGGCAACCTCAGAATATATGGGGTTTATTTCAATGTGGAAAGGACAAGGTAGGTGGGACTATAGATAAACTAATTTTGCAAGTTTATTATTATTGCAGTTTGGTGATAGAAAATTTATAATATTGTTCTGTTCATTTTCTATATATATTTTGGATTTTCTAAAATAAATAGTCTTAAAATTGAAGTCATGAATAAAATAAGACACTTAGTTTTGTTGTTTCTTTTTTTAAGAGTAAATGCGCATCAGACTGGGCCACAGTAGGGGTGAGGTTGTAGCCAGCTCTTTCGGATGTGTTCTGTCCCCAAACCTCAGTAATGAGGTCATCTACTCACATGGGTGGTTTGTTCCCAAGACTTAGAAACAAGGGTTAGAGAAATGACAGCCACCATCTGAGGTGGATGACCAAGAACACACAACACATAATCAGAAGTGGCAAGAACTCTAGTCTGTGGCCCGCTGTGAAGATACTGTCATGGGGATCGCATGGCTTGGTGCTCCACAAGGGAGTGGCTATGTCACAGGGCTTACAGGTGACCATTTAAGGCAAATGTGAGCAAGAGATGCTTGTATGTTCAGACAGTCAGACTCGTGGTTTGTTAGGGCATTCAAGATACACACTTGTGGCTAATATTTTAAAAATAGACTTTATGATTTAGAGTCATAGCAAAATTAAATGAAAGCATGATGTTCTCATATACATTCTCCTTGTTTAATTCCCAGACTCTCCCATATTTGGTAAGTTTTGTTTTTGAGAATAAAAACATCTTTAAGTGTACTCAGACTAAGCCTTGATAGTTCAGTAGCATGTTTATGCTAAAATACAAAATTTCTCGTGAGTAGTCAGTCATATCTTTTTCTTCAGGTAAAGGGCTTGTATGAAGACCCAGGAAAACTTTTATAGTTTTCATTGCCCATCTGCCAACTCTGTTCACGGAGACAGAAGGACTCCATCTTATCATGCAGTTGATGTTGAGGCAAACAGCTTTGCCCAGTTTCGCCACGGGACACCTGTGATCATCCCAGCAAATGCTGCAGCTTAAACTGTCATTACCTGGGCTGTAGCCCACATAGAGCAAAGCCCTGGGGGCAGGTCCCAGGATGCTGCATTTAATTACCCTTGCACACTGCTTCTCACATCAAGAATTGTCAGTCCAGTAACTACCTTCATGTTGGCTCAAGCACGCTTTCCGAGATCTATCTTGGGAATATTTGTGTTGGGCACTTTTGCAAGATGGGGTGAGGGGCACGGAGAGGAAAAGATGTCCTTCGAACTGATGTGGGGAAGTTGCAAAGCCTCCTGGGTGAGGGGAGACAAGCTCTGAGTGTGTCAACAGAGTCAGGCCTGCTCTCCCAGGGCATGTCACCTCTGTCCTGTGTTGGTAGGAATTCTGGCTTTTGTACTCTGGTTGACTCACCGAGTTGTTCTTTTCTGTGCCTTCTGTTTTACCGCAGAGGGCTATTTCTAAAAGAACATTGTCGCTTTGTGTGGTTTGTTTGCTTGCTTTCCAAAAGACATCTGAAAGGATCCTCCCCTCTGGGTTCTGCTCAGTTGACTTTATTACAAGGACACCCCACTGAAAAGTACATCTAGTGATGTTCCTGTTGAAGGGGGAAGGAAAATCTGTGTCGGGAAAAGCAGCTAGAAATAAACCATGAAACTAAGATAAAACTGCTCCAGCTAAAGCCAGTGTCTCTCAGAGAAGAGGAGCAGCCCAGAGCAGCCCAGCTAGTCCCTTCCATGCTCTGAAAGCCCGGTTAATAGAATTAGTGGCTTTAGAACATTCCAAGGAGTGCCTCATGATCTCACTGTTGGGTTATTAATCTTGGAATCTAATACCCTTTGTTCAGCCTTTTCTTTGGTAGATTAAGATTGGTAGATTGGCAGATGCCATCAGGAGGATACCAGAGCCTAGAGAAATAGTTGCTAAGATCTGTAGATATAGGGGTCTGTGTACCCCAGAGGTAGATGCTCACAAAGCTGGAGTAGAGGTGAGAATGAGAATATTTGCTCCTGGTTTCTAGGGGACAGATGCCAGAGAGTCTGCTAAAAACACCAACGCAAAATTAATTACCTGGTCTCATTTCAAATGCCCAAGGTTGAACTTAAGAAGGGGCACAGCACAGTCACTGTGAAGAGGTTTCTATGAATAGTGATGTTCAAAAGGTCATCCTAGGTGTTTTTGTGACACAGGGTACCATAAAGCTGCCTTGAGGGAGGAACAAAGCCTACTGCTGAGCAAAGGCTATGAGTTAGTATGGTAAAGGGGTTCTTCCTGTCTGAGCCTAAGCTTTCTATTTCTAGTTTTGTTTTCATTTTCCATAAAAGGAAAATATTTTTTCAATGAAGAGAAAAATATAAATACACAGAATGAGATGATGCTATGGGCAAAGATACAGCAACTCAATGAAAGAAAATTCAGTAGATTGAAGTACTTTTCCACCCAGGAATAAAAGGAACCATGACTTGAAAATGTGAATAGAACTTGGATGTGATTTCCAGGTGTGTGCAGAAGGATGGAGACAGCCAAATCATTTCTTCCTGGTCACAAAGATAGCTTCTGTTTGATATCAGCTGCTGGCTTGACATTTAGAACTATATAAAATTCTAGTTTTATATAGCAGACCATTAACTTCTTTATATCCCCCTGGAAAAGGCAAACCCCACAGATACTTGCCTGTCTTCACTAAGAGGAGACCTGAAGTTGACCTTGGTTTCTCTAAAGAATGCTAGGCAGCCCATCAGAGATGTTCCCTGTTAGAATTCTGCCTACAGTTAAGCAAAGCTTCCACAATGAGACCAGTGCTGGCTGTGAGTATATTCCTCACATGGGTAGAGGTCTCTCGTGGCCACACCATTGGTCTTAACGCAACATTTTAAAGCCACCGACCTACTGATATGAGTAATGGCAATGACTACGATAAAAACTCTGTGTTATCTGGATGAATCACAATGGTGAGTCAAAGTCTCCCAGAGGAAGAATATCTGCTCCTGAGGTTGTCCACAAAAGCTGAGCATGGGCACAGCAACCAAGGAAGACTTGATTTGGCAACAGTTTGTAGAAAACTTCTGTGATTATGTTCGCCCAAGGTGAGCCATGTTAGATGCTCTGAAAAGACAGCATTTGGATGCTGGGGCACACCTCACTGAGAAGTGCTTGCCTAGGGTGCACAAGGTCCAATTCCCAACACAGCCCCAAAGACAAAATGCTAAGTAATAAGACATCATCCTGTTTAGTCAGTAACCTAAAAACGATCGCTTGTGCCAACTGGGCCACTTGGAGGATCCCACTGCGTTCTGGAATGATCTTTTAAGGAGAAATAGTAAACTTTGATTTTATCAGGATGAGAGGGACATCAAGTGATTTGCAAACCATGTTCTAGGCCAAATCTCTGAAGGAACCTGAGGGGAAAATATGATGGCCAGCCGGCCTGATGACACCTACCTTTGGAGTTTCAGAATTTAGTAGATGAGACGACAGTGTGGTGGTTAACCTTGACCGTCAACTTGATGAGACTTAGATTCACCACAGAATTAGACACCTGAGTTTTTGTCAAGGGATTGTCTAGATGAGGTTAATAGAGATAAAAAGGCCTGCCCTAAGTGTCCATGGGATCCAGGACTGAATAAAAGGGAGAGCATCACCTGACTATGGGCATCCATCTTTCTTTGCTTTCTGACTCCAGATGGCATAGGACCAGCTGCCTCACCACCCTGTAGCCATGCCTTCCTGTCATGATGGGCAGCACTCTAAACCAGGAGGCTCACAGCCCCTCCTTCCTTAAGCTGAGCTTGTCAGCCTTTTTTTTTTTGTCACATCAGAACAAATTTATTGATACAGATAGGCTGTCCTGTCCTGAGGATTGACAGTGTGGAAATGACAAGGTTTTTGCATTTCACAGAAGGTTCCTGTCCAATGAAGAAATGACTTGGCACACCTAGGCTGCTTGGGGGCAGAGTAGCATCTTAAGGAGACCGAAGTGAAGGGATTCCTGAGGTGGGGAAATGGCTCAGTAACTCCAGCCCTTGTTGTGCAAGCATAGGAACTGGAGTTCATCTCCCTAGAAACTCACACAAATGCCAAGTGAGAACCTAGAATAATATTCCCCTGAAAGGTAGAGACAGGATCTCCAAAGCAACTGTCTAGCAAGACCATTCATAAAACACCATCCTTAATTCGTGTGAAAGGGTTGTAGACTATGACTTCTGGCATGAGCCTGTGGCCTCCAAATATACAGGAAAGCATGAGTGCAACCACACCCACACACCTACAGAAAGGAACGTGTACACACAAATATGCACATCACACACACACACACACACACACACACACACACACACACAAATGGGAAAATAATGAAGGAAAGAAGGGATTCCTTTGTTAAATTGAAGGATGTTTAAAACCCCATAGTCTCCCACTCAGTATCTCACCTAAGGGGCTGTCTCCTGGAACTGCAACTGTCACGGCCTGTCCCAGAGATGCTAACTTGATAGAGCGAGGAAGAATCAAGAATTACATATTAAAACAGTTTCTTTGGAGGATTCATATTTGTGCAGTCAAGTTTGAGAACCCCCACTCTCTGACACCACTCTGCCCTGGGCTTTTCGAGTGAAGTTGTGGAGACCGTGGAGTGTCTCAGTAGGGATCAGAATCTGCCCTGGGTGTTCTTTCAAGGATGAACTTGTCCCAGTCCTCTGTGCTGAGCAGGGCCTGTCAACCTCAGGCACCAGGTCAGGTGGACCCTCGCAGCAAACGACAGAGGAAGGGTCCCTTTTAAAATGATGTTGCACGATTGGAACCAGGCAGGGAGTGAGAGGGCAGCCTCATAGCAGCTTGGGACTCAAGTCCATCTTGTTGGTTTCTGCTGACTTGGCTTATCCACCTCCCACTTGGTTCACTGAAAACCAAACTGTGTTAAAGCCTAAGAAATATTGTGTGTCACATTATGGAAACCAAAGGAAAACAATACGTGGGAGAGACAGTTTTTACTTTGTCTTCCCACCCATCATCTATCCCACCATCCCGCACATTAGGGAAGCAGATATTTATTTCTCTCATTCTTGAGGCAGGATACCACTATATATTCAACTATCAAAAGCTTCTTGAATCTTTGGAATTTTACTTTCTAAAATTATGCCCACACCGTTTATGTGCTCTATGACAGCCACAGTGGTCTGAAAGCCCACCCTTGTGTGTGGTCTATGGGAACCTCACTGGTCGAAGAACCCATCCTCGTGTGGTCTATGGAAGTTGCTCTGGTCCGAGAAGAACCCACCCTTGTGTGTTCTATTGCAGCCGCACTGACTTAAGAACACACTCTTGTGTGGTCTGTGGGAACTTCACTGGTCTACAAACCCACCCCCTTGGGTCTGACAAGAACTTACCCAAGTCCATCAGATGGAAAGAGGCTGTTGCAAGAACAAACCCCATACGTGGCCACTTTGCCCTCATCCTCCGGAATCCATTTCCAATTATAACCCACAGGGATCGCACATGACAGGAATGTAGCTATAGACTACAGACCAAGAGCCCTTAGCTGAGTGCCACAGAGCATGCATCTGAGTAATATTTATTAAGTGTCCCCTGCAAATTCAGCAGAGCGCTTGACTGTGTGGCCTTTCTCAGAGCCCAAGACTAAGGCGGTTTACATCCTCAAGCCCTTCTCAGGCAACCCTATTAGCCGGCTCTCACGACGCCCATCTGTCTCTTTCTCGCGGGTACACTTGACCTGGTTCATGAAAACACCTGGGCTGGGACTCCAATGCCCCCAACACAGTTGCTACAGCGGTGGAAATTCCGAAACTATTTATAATCAATGTTCTTTTGAATAGTTATGAGCACAGAGGGAGAGCTTCCTGATATGTCTGCCCTCTGCCCTTCTACTCCTGTTTCCTACCCATGACCTTTGGAACACAAATCATGCCACTAAAAGGCTCCTTCCTGCATTACAAGCACAGACTGAAGACTTTTCCAAGGATCCTTTTAAAAGCCAGGAAACCTAAATAAAACCTACAACTAGGCTACATAACTGGCCTGACCTTTGTATAAGCATGGTGACTCCCGATCCTGTGGAAACAGTGCCTAACCCCAGCGCTGTGGCAGCCTTGGCGCTGTGCCAGCTTTGGCTTTCCAGCTGGAAGTAGATCGGGCCACCAAGTTGTCGCAAAGGAATGGGAAGGTGAGGGCCAGTTGTCGAGCTGTGGAGACCTTGCCGCGGCTTTTTAATAAGTCATTGTTAGGCCACGGGATTCTCCTCAGGTTTCCAACTCTGCTCACGTTTGACCGATTGCATTCTTTATTCAAAGATGCTTCTCACATAACACCCTTGGGTACTTGCTGGAGACAGGGAGTGAGGTTTTAATTTCACATACACATGGGATTTTCATTAAAAAAAATAAGAGAGCAGGCTGGGAAAGACATAATTGATGGTGATGCGCAGGCTGTGTGGTTTTCATATTCCTTGTAAAGTCCTGTTTCTTTTCCGTTGCCAGCAATCGAATGCTGAGCTGTGAAGGGAAGAGACTGGCCAACTAGAGGGTGAGAGGCCAGCGTGGCAGCTTCAGGGAGGTGTGTGTAGCCAGGTCTCTGCTTTCTCTGGGTTTTGGTTCCTTTAATTCTAATGCAGAGAAGTTTCTTTATAAAGGGCATGCCAGTATTTAACAGTTCAAAGGCGTCAAGGGAAAACTGAGGATATGTACTGATATTTTTAGAACAGGAGAGAAATGTCCATACATTTTTGAGGTGGGCCGATATGTAAGTGATTACTATAGAATGATTTTATATTGTGTCAAGCTGACATAAAAACTAGCCATCACAATTACTGAGAACAGTTTTTTTATAGCAATAATTAGGAAAATGGGACTTTTATTGTTGTCTTTCTTCTATAGAGATTTGTTATATAGTCCAGGTGGGCTTTAACCTTGCTGTGCAGTCAGGCTGTCCTCAGAATGGACATTTTCTCTCTCCTGCATTAGCTTCTGACACCATCCCATGACACCATCCACGGCTAGGGAGAATGGACTTTTGCTATTGGTGGTGGAGATATTCATCACTGAAAACTATTCTTAGATACATGGTGCCATCCATGGGATGCAGGGTACCATCCATGGGATGCAGGACAGCATCCTTGGGAATCAGAGTACCAAACATAGAATGCAGGGTACCAACCATGCAATGCAGGGCACTAAGTATGTGAGGCCAGGTACCAACCACAGGACTCAGGATATCATCTATGGGAGGCAGGGTACTAACCATGGGTACCAGCCATGGAAATAAAGGGAGAAATCATGGGATGCAGCCTACTATGTGCTATGGGTACTGAGGAAGACTCTGGAGAAAGGGATTAGAGGATGTCAGTTAGAAGCAGGCACTAGACAGCTCAGAAAGGAAACATGCTTCAACAGCTTGGAAAGGAGGATGGAAAGCCGTAAATGCTGAATAGGCCATGGGGACTCACGGGAGGGGAGGGCCTTCCTTGGCTCTGGGCAAACAATTCAAGCGAATTCCTTTACAGCCAAGAAACTAAAAAGAATTTTTTCCCCCAAGATGATTCTGCTTCTGAAGTTCCACTTTGGTCACATCCTCTCTGACTTGTCTGTTTTTATGATTCTTTTAGGATTTAGGACACATGACCAATTTACACTTTTATTTGACTTCCATCGCTCACAAAATTCTGTTTCATGCTGTCCAAGCTGGTTACTGAGTTCTGAGGGATATGCCAGGAACTCCCAAGGATGGAAAACATCTGAATTCTTATTAAATGAAGTATCTTTTCCTGTGGTTTGTTTGAACATAGCACTCAGCCAATGGGACATTTCTGGAAGACCCGGCTATTGTATTATCTCTGAAGTTGTTTTCTGCTGTGTAGTATGTTGCACGAATAATAGAAACCCAGAGATAGATATTGGGGTTCAAGCTGAAAGATCAGAGAAGCAAAGAAGCCAGCCACTGGCTCTTACCTCTACCTCAGATCAAAATGGGCGAGATTCTGTCTCCATGAATCTTCAGACTGAAGACTGAGCCTGACACCCGTCTTCTACCATCTTATACTCCTCTCAAGTGCCGGGATTAAAGATGTGCACCTCCACTGCACAGCCTCAATGGCTAACTAGTGTGGCTGCTGGGATTAAAGGTGTGTGCCACCACTGCCTGGCCTGTATGGCTGCCTAGTGTGGCTGCTTTGCCCTCTGATCTTCAGGCAATCTTTATTTATTAAAGCAAAAATAATATATCACTGTAGTAGTATTTACATATTATAGAATAGTTTTAAATTTTTACATGTAATTGCCTAAATCCTGTTTAAGACATTATGCTGTTTGTATGTCCCTAAACCACATCAAATCTTCCCTGCAAAATGATCTGAAAATGGGTTTTCATTTTCAATGCATAATTTATGCAGATTTTGCCAGTGAGACAGAAGCCAGAATGTTCCCCATTCCATTTTAGGATAAGCAGATGTCTGGTGGTCTGGAGGGGATTGTATCTCATAGCCCTCACCAACTCACTCATAGCCTGGGTTCTACCATGACAGAGCCGGAGGCCAGGGTGAGGAACGGAAGTGTCGCTTGGATGCTGCAGTCCAAAGGAAAGCAGGATGTTCTTCAGTGGGAGTACTCTGCTGTGCTGGCCTATGAGGAGACAGGCCATCCAGATGCTCAGCCAGTGCATTTATTCAGCCTGCAGGCTGTCTCTAGGCAGTCTGTGGGGAAATAAACAGCCTCAGAAAAATGCATGAGCGGAATAATGAAGGAGAAATTTATTTGCTCAGTTGCTTACCTTCTTCTATTTCTAACTGGTCTAAATTTATTTCCAGGCAATAAACTCCCCATATTCCTGGTTTATACTATATGCCCTTTGGGTGGTTGGATGTCATGGACTAGTCAAGCCTTTATTTCCTACAGGTTAGGAGGCACACAGGGATTCCTTCATACTAACTAGATGCAGCGGAAGCTGCCAGAGATCAGACCTTTTCATCCCCAGAGCTACCTTTCTTGTTATCTGTTGTATTTTCTTTTCCTCATAGAGACAGAGATAACAGTCAACACCTTAAAGATGCAGTTAGGTGTTGCTCATAAGTCAGACGTGGCTGTGAGTGATAATAGACCACCCGGCTATACATGTCTCAAAGAAGCAAAAATAATCCCTTGTCACTATTGGTATTATAGAGAAAAATGTCCACGGAGATGACTATCTCAAACATACAGCCCTAGAGCTCCCCAACTTCTTTTGCACATACACAAAAGGAGTTAATTTAGGGAAGACTGAATGGCAACACTGTGTCAATATACACACCTGGTCTTGCTTCTTTTTCTCTCTTTCTCATGTGTCATCATTGCATCCGTACTTATTCTCAAAGTGTTTGGATGCTTTATCATCTATATTCATTCTACAAGTTCTCATTTTCCCATTAGTGGAGATTTCTACTATTCTCCCCTGCCCCATTTACAAGCATCCAGATGGAAATAGGATGTCACATATCATTCCTTGATCATCTCCCTGCAAACTCTACAAGAATCAATTGAGAAATTACTATAGATTAAAAAGGAGAGTGCCAACCCAGGTGGTCAGGTACAAAATGAGTTGTTGTGCTGGTATTTCACTCTTTTGTGCTCTTTGGGGGACCCACTACCCAGCTCCCATATAAATCACCCACAGAGGCTTATTCTTAGTTATGAATGCCCGGCCTTTGCTTGGCTTGTTTCTTGCCAGCTTTTCTTAACTTAAATTATTGTGACTACTTTTCGCCTCTGGCCTTTTCCTTTCCTTACTGTATATTTTACTTTCACTCTTACTCCGTGGGTGGCTGGGTGGCTGGGTGGCTGGGTGGCTTGGTGGCTGGCCCCTGACTTCCTCCTCCCCTTGTTCTCTCGTTGCTTCTCCTCTTCCTCATTTCTTCTATTTCTCCTCTCTGTCTGCCAGCTCCGCCTATCCTTGCTCCTGCCTCAAGCCAAAATTGGCCATTTGGCTCTTTATTGGGATCACCAGGTGTTTTAGACAGGCAAAGAATCACAGCTTCACAGAGTTAAACAAACACAGCATAAACAAAAATCACACTCCGTAAAATAATATTCCCCAACAATGAATACTTCAAAATCAGTAGCTTCCCTTATATCCTGACAGGAGTTGGTTGGAAATTATAATGGAAAAGTGGTCCACGCACAATTATAGCAAAAAAAGCACTGACTGACTACAGACAAATAATAAGCAATGTTTTAGAGCCCTGGCCCTCTGGCTCAGCTGTGGTTTGAATTTGCCCCAAATGTACCTGTGCCTCAACACTCCAGTGTGACAGTTCTGAGAGATTGGAACAGTGAAGAAGTAAGAGCTAGAAGGAGGGTTTATGTCTGTAAGGGGAATCCATGCTTTTCTTAAGGAATGCGTTTTCATTCCTGAAAGATTGCTTCCCGCACCTTGGCACCACCTGCATGTGGCGCTTTCCCTTTTTGTTTTCCATGCTGCAGTATAGCCAGCGCGGGAGCAGCAGACCCTCAGAGGCCAAGCATAATGGGTCCGAGGATTCTGACTTTCAGCTTCCAAACTGGCGAGAAAAATAAAGCTCCCTTCTTTATAGAATACACAGTCTCGGGGATAGCAGAAGAAAATGGACAAATGCATACATGACCAGGATTATAGCGTTCTGTAGGGAAAGCGTAAGGAGAGGGATATCTGCTAACGTATTAGGAAAATCAGTTCTGTAAGGATGGAAATGGTCATGTGGCGATCTGCTCTATCATTTTGTCATTGCAGTTCCCACGATGCGGTGGTACAGAGCGACCTGAACACACACCGGGAACTGTCTCTCATTTCCGTTGCCAATGCCTAGAAGTGACACAAAGCACAGTATTCAAAGGCAAATTTTAACAAGGCTGGGAGACCACAGAAGGTTCTCCAGGGCCAGATAACATACCACAGGGAAGAGTCATCATCACCTCAGTTGGGAGAGGAATAGGAAACCCTCATCCTACAACGCAAATGAGGTAGTTTTCTGCACCAATCAGGAAGAGCCATAGGACTCAGCCCCAGGTGAGACAGTGGTGAAGGAGCCAAGGAAGGTGCCGCAGTAGGAGAGGCCAGGGAACTCAGGCTTTCTCCTTCTCACCATCTTAGCACAACTGTTGCCATGATGGAAGCCCATTCTGGCCTTGGAACCCAGCACATAGACAGCAATGCCTTCCCAAACAGCAACAGAGACCTAGGCCACCGGCCAAAATGGGAACACAGGCTAAGTCAACAGGACTCAACTGGGAAAGTCCCTAAGTGTACTAACTTTGCTTTTAGACTTTTGTAGGTCTTCTGGCTAACTCTTCTTGTTAACTGTATTGCGCCAACCCTGGATATGGGTTTGGGCTTAAAACACCAAGAACGGAGCTGGGTGGTGATGGCGCACTTCTTTAATCCCAGAACTCGGGAGGCAGAGGCAGGCGGATCTCTATGAGTTAGAGGCCAGCCTGGTCCACAAGAGCTAGTTCCAGTATAGGCTCCAAAGCTACAGAGAATCCCTGTCTTGAAAAACAAAAACAAAACAAAACAAAAAAGCCAAGAATGACAAGACTTAGGGCTGCATCAGTTGGGAGTATTCCCCCATACAGTCTCCGGCTGGCTGTAAGGACTATTGGCTTTAAGAGTCCATGTGTTTGCTGTCACAACTGTGGTCCTCCTGCCTCCGCGCCCCATGCTAGAGTTGTAGGAGCTCACCATTATGATTGGACTTGACACTGCGTTCTATTAAAAGCATGTTTATTGATTCAAAGAAGCCTGCATGTGGAGAACTGTGAGGGATAGAGCCACATCTGGTGGGCATCTGGCGGGCTGACTCAATGTGTGGCATCAATCGGGGTCTCATGCATCCTGTCCCTGAGACAGAATTGATGGGAACCATTGATGTGAAAACGTTGCCTGACCCTGCCTGAACTAGTGAGAAAACATACCCGCTGAAAGTGACATCATTCTTCCTCAGCAGCTGACTTCCTCCCTTTCTTTAGAGCACCATACATATGACCTGGTTTCCCTTTCCCACAGGCTGTGAGCTACACCGTGGGTCACACTGTGGCCACTGTGTTGGAGAGTTCATTCCTGCTTTCCAGTTAGACCATTTCTTCCTTCTTTCTTGTTTCACTTAGCTTTTAATTCTTTTTCTCCCTTGTATTCTACTGTTTATTATATATGGTTTCAAGCTCTTTCTGAATCAAAGTGTTATGAGGGCTGAATAAACAACCTGCATTGTGCCAAGTAAGGGACAAAGAAAAGTGACCCAAGCCATATGTTATACTTTCATGCAAGCACTGGAATCTCAAGATCGTTGTCTTGTGAGACAGTAAACATTGTCAGCTGATGTCATCATCAGGAAAACATTTTGAGAACCCTCTTAGAATGTCTTCTTAAGTTCTCAGAACGGTGAACAAATGTCTTCAATAGCTGTAAGACCTTCAGGATCATTTTTAAATTCTGGGGGAAAAAAAGCAATGTTTTGTGGTAAACCAAACACATACAGGGCTCATCAAGCTGGGAAAATGGTGTAGGAGGGTCTTCTGTATTTTTGTTGCTTTCATTGGTGAATAAAGAAACTGCCTTGGCCTTTTGATAGGGCAGAAATCAGGTAGGCAGAGTAGACAGAACGGAATGCTGGAAGGAAGAAGGCAGTGTGGCAGACACCATGAAACTCCTGTCTGAGACTTACGCTGGTTAGAATCTTTCCTGGTAAGCCACGACCTCATGGTAAACACAGATTAATAGAAATGGGTTATATCAAGATGTGAGAGTTGGCCAAGAAGAGGCTAGATATAATGGGCCAGGCAGTAATTTAATTAATACAATTCCTGTGTGATTATTTTGGGTGTAAGCTAGCCAGGCGTCGGGACATGGCCCGCTCGCTCCTCTTACTATACAGTGGGCAACAGAACTTATATCACTAAATTTAGAGGGAAAATAAGGGATAACAAAGAGATGGCAGACCAGCAGGAATCATATTGTTGGGAGGAACACAGAACCGTTAGCTGTGTCTCCCTGGATTCTTGTTTGCTTTCAGCACTTCCTGTCCAAAGCTGGAAAGTCCTTATGGAAACCTACAAGAGTGTTGAAACTTTCTGGGCTCTTCCATGTTGAGCACACCTACATTCTTCTCTGTTGAGTTTTCTCTGTGTAATTGTCTGAAATATTTAGGATAGGCAATTACTTTTTCTAATTTTCCATGAACAAATTCTCCCTGATGTAATACTGATGCCCCAGGCAATATATTTTAGAGCAATTATCTAGCCCACCCTTCACCCTCTTGCTTCAGAAACATCAGCTGAAATGGGTCATAATTAAATAGGAATGGAAACTGATTAACCCTCACTACCCTCTGTAGTGTTTAGTTTTGAGCTAATTGGTGGTCTCTGCTTATTAGCAATTTGCTTTTGGAGACTGTGTCAGTAATTCTTTCTTTATTCCTAAAAGAATGATGGTGATGGTGGTGATGACAATGATGCACACAGTGGTGTGAATATGTGTGTGTGTGTGTGTGCACGTGCAAGTGTGAGTGTGTGTCTGTGTGTGTGTAGGGATGAGTAAATGGGTATGGATAAGGTAGAAATACCTGGAAAAAGGAAGGGGGAAAGAAGAGCCATATTTACTTCCTTTTTCCCTTGGTCTTCAACTGGACTTTTGCAGAATAATCTGTAGCATTTGTTCATTGATAAAAACATCTATTTTAGTGCTAGATAACCGTGTTTAAATCCTAGCTATCTGGCTGAGCCAGTTATTTAAACTTTCTCATATGTTTTTTCCCTCTGTGAGATGGGGACAACTATAGAGCTTGTTTTCTAGGTCACTGTGTGTACTGGACAAGGGAGTAATAAAGGCTTTAATCAGTGCCAGACACTGAACGGGTGCTCAATAAGCATTTATTATTGTGTTACACTTGGAACAAGGAGACTTACTATACATCTTTGAAATGTACTTAAATGAAATGACTATCGTTTACAGTGATTTATTTCACATTTTCTAAACAACTAGAAGAGTTTGAAAGTTGCCAGCATAAAGAAATGATAAATAGTTAGGGAGTTAAAGGCTAATTATTTTAATTGTAAATATCTATCAAATTATTATGCTGTACCCCATAAATATGTATAATTACGGTATGTCAGTGAAGCGTTCTTGGAACATTGAGTTTGGGGAGAAAGAGGAAGCATAATTTAGCTATTCCACCAGAGCGGTTGGAATAGGAAAGCTCATACTGAGTGCATTGGCAGGTGTGGGCATTTAGCCATGAAATACTCACAAGACTTCATTAAGCTAGGTAGAGGAACTCGTTTGTTTGGCTTTCCTGCTTTAATCAGCAAGGAATTGATCCGCGTGATCATGCTCACACGGACTCTGGCTGTTCCTAGTGAATCTCTCTGTCCTGCTCTGCAGCCCCACTCATATTGTCTAAATCATAGTCGCCATCTTCTCAAAGAACCCCATCCTTTTTTCTGGCAACCAGGACTGTGGAAGGGGAACACTTGAATGAAGCTGAGCTATTCAAAATTTTCCTAGGGCAATGTTCTTGGTTCCCCACAGAGGGAGATTTGATCACTACCATGGAGAGGATGCCTGTAATGATCTGTTTTGCTAGGACTCCAGTCATCTATCTCTCAGCTGCTTTGATTGGCTAATTCGTCCTTGGAAGGCCGGTGCGGGTTGTTAGGGAGTGTTCAGTAGCGCTGCTGATTTCCCTATTCACATCAATGGCATTTTCTCCATTAGATGACAAGCTATGTATTCCTGCATGTGAGGCCATAGACACACAGAATTCCCATAGTGAATCTTTTGGGATGGATTTAAATGCTGGACACATCCAGACTGGTTACCTCTAGATATGTTTAACATAAGTTGTGAAGCAATGTGATTCAAAATTCAGGTTTTCCATTTTAAAAACCAAAACAAAACAACCCCTCCAAAATTGCCTCTTTGTTCTGAATTTCGAATTAAATTCACCTGAATGGCAATGTTGTGTATCTGTTTTCTTTTAGACAAACATTCACTTGAGAGAGATTTTAAATCACATTTCAGGAACCTAAATTATGACTTGCAAAATGAGGTAGCTTGATGCAGTACAGTAATTTCATGAGTGTTTTTGAAATGTCACCACAGATTTGTGTTTTAAATGATTCTTTACTAAAATGATTCATTAAATAATAATTAGTTCCATCTGGCTATTCAAACCATTTGCTATAAGCTTTCTATTTAAATGGGAATCTAAATTAAGCCAATGATCCAAATTTATTATCATGTTGCAAAAATGCTCATATATCGCTTTAGTTATAATGCCAGCACACAGAGAAATCAAATAAGTTTTTCAGATGGCAAAGGCCATTTATTGGCATGGATGACTTGTCTGTGACTGTGTCTTGGGTTTGATTGAGGAACAGGGTCTATTAGAACAAGATGTCTTCCTGACTTCCTGGTTTTGTATCTACCATCTATTTCCAAGGGAATCCTGTAGTGATATAGCTTGAAGCAGCCCAGCCATTTCTTAAATCCTTTTAGAATATTTGTGGAACTTCTAGAGAACATGAAGCCATCTGTGCTCTATACTGAGTTCATAAACTGCAGGTAACAGAAAAGTGAGAATTTTTTAAAACTGTTATTCCTGATTATATTATGAGAAAATTCATATTAGCAGTCTAGAAGTATGGGAAATAAATTGCAAGGCTGTATTCTTCCTTGCCTGAATAGCAAAGACTTGCCCAAAGAATTGAAAAGAAGTTTAGCAGGTTAAGGAGGTATACCTATGATCTCAGCATCATGGAGCTCATGAGTTCAAGGCTAGCTTGTGTGACACAGGGAAACCTTGTCTTGGTAGTCAAAGGAGGCGGCGAAGCGGCCACCAGCCCCTTTGACCTCTGTGGTTCTCACCCCAGCCTAGATGTGTAGGCCCTGGTAAGCTCGGGTGTCAGCTCATAGCTTCCTGTTTCTGAGAGCGAGGGCAGTGTGCTGGCCAAACTGGTCATTCCCCTCATGGAACAGGTTTCCTTTCCTGGGAGGTTGTTCCTGGAAAACCACACCTTTCTTTGTTTCATTATCCAAGAACAACACTTGGTTGGTATCCAGACTACCTTGACATACACCACTGTTTCATAGAACGCCACGAAGAAACAGGTGGCCACATGCTTCGAAGCACTGGAGAAATCTCCTCTTGTGAATAGTGTGTCCCAGATGAATCCACCTTTGTTCATAGAGTTCCTAGGACCCTCAGCAATATTAATTCACATAGTTTAGTGAAGATCTGTTGAAACACTTGAAAGCACTTTCTTGTTTTTAGACACGAAAGATCATGGTTTATGTTGTTTTCATTTTCCTATATAGCCCATCTGCCCTAAATAACCCAGAAGGGATTGAAACCGAGACTCCACAAAGTGACAAAGTCGGGGGTTTGAAAATATTTCCAGTGTTCTATATTCAAAGATGACCAGAATGAATATAATATTTTGATTTGTTGAGAACTTTTGGTATATTCTTATAAAATCATATTGACCGTTCAAAGACTTGATATGTATTGGTGCAGCAATCTGGAAAGAGCATATAATGGAGGCAGGAAGGGATGTCACTTTGCCAAGAGAGGATTTTATTCTCTAGTGAAGGGAAGTCTTAGAAGAGGATAACTCACACGACTACAGATACTAATTACGAACTTTTGCTACCCTTCAACACCGTGCCCCCGTTCAGCTGACATGACAGCTAGTTGCCTTAGTAAGGTTGAAGGAAAGGCACTGCCATCTCCATTTGCTGGAGGTTATATGGGTTCATCACGGTGACCTGAGAAATCCTAGTAGCTGATGAGGTAGTGGGCGCTGGCACTTGTTACGTCTGGAGTCAAACTTTCACCCAGGCTATTTACTGCTGTTGGATTTAACTTTACTCCACTCTGCTAGCCATTGTGGGAAGGCTGGCATATGACCATTGACTCTTTCTGTGGGTACTACTGCTATGTCTTTCCATTGATTAAGGGGTAATAGTTATCTTCAGTGCATACTGTTGCAATAACCATGACCTCAGGCAAGCCTCTGTTACTTGAACAGCTTCCACATTGTCTGGTATGGTTTTACTAATCTCCATGACTTTAATATGTATGTTTGCTTGACATCCCAGATTTCTTACCCTGCCGGAGCTGCTTGTGATCTGGTCATTTCTTGTTCAAATCATCATGTTCTCATAAACCTTTGTGGTCTAAGCTCTAGTAAAGAAGCGGGGGGAGGGGGAAGATTGGAGAGATGGCTCAAAGTTTAAGAGCACTGGCTGCTCTTCCAGAAGGCCTGAGCTCAATTCCCAGCAACCACATGGTGGCTGATAACCATCTACAGTGGCTTCTGATGCTCTCTTCTGAGGTAAAGGTGTATACAGGTAGAGCACTCATCTATACATAGAATAAATAAATACATCTTTAAAAAAATTAAGGGGGTGGTTGCCATTGCGACGATATGGGCAAAAAAAATTTTTATTTTATTTCAGTGGCCTGGACGAGATCTGAAAATTTACTCAGGATATGCTGTTCAAGATTCAAGACAGGAAGGCTTTCCCCTGGGCGTGGCAAAGCTTTCTGTTCAGACGGCACTGTGCTCACGCCTTGCCTTTCACTCCACAGCCTGGGTGCACGCTCACTGACGCCAGTATCACCTAGGCTAGCTTGCCTGAATGAGACCCGTTTGATTTAAGACCTACTAATAATGCTATAGCATCAATTCCCGTCTCTGGCTACCTAAACTATCAGGGTTTAGATGTGGCTCCTCAGGACATCATGTGACTGGTGTGGCGTGGGAGGGAGGTCAGTTCCTTGCAACACTGGCACCATTCTCTTCTTGCGGCTCAGGGCTGTCCAGGCTCCCGGGACATCACCTCCTGGTGCTGGTTTCTTCTCAAAAGCACCTCTTCTCTGTTCCGTTGCCTTTAATAGAGGAAGCTAATAAACTTCATGTTCTTTGTTCTGTGGGTTGAATTATTGTCTCCAATTTTTGCTTCAAGAAAGCACGATTTATCCCTTATTATATTTTAAACAAAAATGCCATCGTAATAGACACCTCAAAAGATGAAATTTAACAGAACATTTTTGGTAAGATACAGATAGAAAAATATTTTGCCAACTAAATTACATACATACTTGAAAATTAAGAGTCTCATTTTATATGTATTAAGATGCTTTATTTGTTTGTTTTGGGAGATTTAATTCTTTTACCAATTAATTTCATTCTAAGAAAAGTTTTTATATGCATGCAAAGGGCTGCTTCCACTTTCTCCTTTTCTACTTCCCCTGTCCAGCTCCCCTATGCACATACATCTTTCTTGCATCCATATCTATTCATTTTTTTTGGTTACCCATGGAGTCGGACCAGGGTCAATGGATTAAGACTGTCTGTTGGAGCCTGGTGGTATCAGCCGTGTGTACACAATGAAGACAATGGTTCCCCCTCTTCCAGAGTCTGTCCACAGCTAACCATTCAGAGGTAAACAGCAGGGCCAATTTCTCTTTCATGATTAATTGTTGATAAAGCTGACCTTGTGTGGGCCCAGTGCTGGTAATGATAGCTATTGTAAGCTAATGATTGCAATGCTTGTACTGAGTCTACAGAAGGGTATTTTTCAACCTGTCAGCCCACCTTCCAGCTCCTACTTCTTGCAACTTCTATCACAATTGCCCTCCCCCTTTTGTTCCCTTTGTCAATAACTTTGTAGTTCTACCCGTTGACTTTGGACTTAGCTGATGAAAAGCCCACATGTGATACTTTGAACGTCCCTATGCCTTCATGTGTTCTCTTCCGTAGCCTTGACATCTCTTTGTGAACTTTAGCTTGTAGACCTGTGGATCTAGAAGACCAGAGGTAGAGCTATGTCCTGTACCACAGCCGCCCCAGTTGTCCCATGGGTTCAGCAAGTCATTACATAGTAAACGCTGAGTTAGTATGTTATACGGCACAAGATGACTAATAAGGCATTTATTTCTATGAGTGTTTACACAGTGCAGATTGAACCAGCATGCAAGTTCAATTAGACCTTGCCTTCTGATAGCTGGGAATCTGTGTTTCCTTTCAGAAGGGAAGCAGGTGTGAGGGACGCTCTTTTCTCCACGTTGGGAGGCTAAACTCATGAAGTCATGAAAAAGCCACCAGAGAGATGGGCAATAACTTTCTTTATGGCATGTGCTTTCTATTGTCCAGTATTTACTGGTGATTAAAGTAATTTAGCTAAACAGGACGACTGATTTCCCCCTTAAGGATAGAAAAGCACCACTCCCTTTCTCCACAGCACAGAAAATTCTACATTTCCGGTGTCAAAATACGAATGACAAAAACGCTTTCTTTCTAACAATTCTTTAAGACATTAGCGGGTGGGAGGCAGCTCAGTTGCTAAAGTGCCTGTGCACAAGCCGAGAATCTGAGCTTGGATTCCCAACCTCATGCAAAAGGAGACCATGGTGGTGTGTGATGATAATCTCAGCTCTGGAGAGGCTGAAACGGGAGAATTCTGGGTGCTTACTGGCCAGTTAGTCTTGAACCAGTGAACTCAGGTTTTTTAAACTGTGAGGCAGAGAGTGATTGAGGAAGACATACCACATCAACCTCTTGTTTTCACGTGGGGGTGTGCTGGGCTCCAGCCTGGTTCAGGTCCTGAGGCAGGCAAAGGATGTCGGCCCAAGGAAAACTTCTGACCACCAAGTGGGTAGCACTCAAGTGGCCCCAAATAGCTCGGGCCATCTTTCTATATGCTTAAACAGGTTTTTTTCTTACCAGGATTACTTGAACAGCTTGATCATTGGCTTCTATTTTTGACTTTAAGAAATACGTCACAATTTAAGGAATACATTATGATCATTATGAAAGCCCCCATTGTTCCCCTTTACGCTCCCCAAATACACCTTCCTACCCCCCGCATAACCTTATTCTGGATGTAGAGTCCAGCATTGTTTGCAGGTCTTCACTAAATATCCAGCCAGACGCATCCTGCTCTCACAGACTTTATGTCAGCTGGCAGCTATTTGTGGTTGCAAAGTTAAAAAATAATTGGTATGGACACAATGCTTTAAGAACAACAATATTTAAACCCAAACAATTCTTCCATGTTTGCAAGATATATTTTTATATAGTTCCCTTTTCTACAAGAGGGTTCCATGTCTCAATCTCTCTAGAAGGCAGACTTTGATAAGGCGTTCTTTTCCCATTTCACTAGACCATATTTCTCTCTCCAGTATATGCTCTCATGTATGGTAAACATGGATCTATCCACCCCCATCAGAATATAGTAGATCTTATGATTGATTCTATATGCTTGGTGTCCAGGGAACTTATTCTTAACAGTTGGTACTATGTGTATTCCTAAAAATAGGTCTTTTTCCTATTCTGTGTATGTATGCTGTATTCTCCTTTGCAGAACTGTGAGATATGATTAATTTTCTAAGTGTTGTTTTCTTACATGTTCCTAGCTATCTCTATTCAATCAGAAAGTTTCCCAGGATTAGGAGTTGTGGTTAGTAATTCCAGATAAGAGATTTGAGAAGCATCAACCCCTTGTTTAATCTTAGGGGAAAATATTTAAAAAGGAACAGAGTTTCCAGGGGAAGTTACAGCTATTGCATGTGTGACTGACAAAGGAAAAGTAAAAACTGCCCAAAGAATCACCAATACAGTGAGAGAGAAAAGAGCCTGGAAGGTGCCTGAATTTTACAAATTTCTACACTGTGCCGTGTGCTTCTGTTCCTTGCCAAGTGAGAGTCTATTTCCACAGGTGCCTTACCTCACAGAAACCTATTGGACAGGTAGTCACATGCTGATCCGAGACTAGGCTGCACGGCTCCTGACAGAGGTGTATACAAATACATGCACATTTGAACACATATGCATACATACATACATACACTAAGACACACATACACAATATAAACACTAAATGATCAGCCTGAAAACATATACATACAAGTAACATTATATAGATGGAGCAGGATATATATATATGTGTGTGTGTGTAATATTACATATTCTATATGATATTTATTATTCCTGAATGCATAAATACCACATACTGTAATATATACATTATATAATATATATACAGTACAATATAGTACAATATATATAATGCACATATATACTACAATATACAATATTTATCACACAATTAATGGAAAAAGAGGCCAGGAATTGGAGAGAGAGCAATGAGGGTATATGGGAGGATTTGGAGAAGAAAAGGAAAGAGGAAAATTATGTAATTATTATTTAAAAATAAAAAATAAACAAAACAAATAAATTATATGTGTGGTTAGTTGCGTGAAAACCCAGAGGTGGAGCATTCCTTACACGGCAACTGGGGCCCGGGATCTATGGCTTTGCCGTTCTCTCTGTTCTGCCTACTTTGTGTGGTAGCTCATTTCCCGGTAGCTTTCTATGTGAGGCATTCACCTGGGAGAAATCCAAATGTTTGCTCTTGCATTTGTATCGGGGGAGAAAATGCACAGCTTCTTCACAGCTTTTTGATTAAAAAAAGAAAATCCTATCTTCTATTGGGATGAATCCTCCCATTCAATCACCTGAAAGGATGGCTTTTCTTAATTGTCTTGGACCAACTGGGATTCGTTCTGCCCTGAATTGTGTTTCTTCTATGCATTGGGGAAGACGTGAGACAAACATTGAAAAGAACTACACTACCTTCTTACAGAAGGAAATATTTTTGCGTAGTTCATTTTATTTTTCATTGTCTAAAATAACTGAATATCTGTGCTCTAAAACAGTCGTTGGCCCTAAGATAATTACAGGACCCCAACCCACTGACAGACTGAGTAAGAGACCCAGCCCCTTCCCCATGCTTTTCCAAACCACCCAGCCCACCAGGATACAAAATTCTCATTTAGTAAAGAGATAGACAGACCAAAGGGAGCTCAAACTGCAATCAGGCTGGGAATGAATGACTCAGGAAGTCCATGAAGAAACTCAGTGGGAAGCTTCCCCAGCAGCAGGGATTCTGTAAGCAGCCACTCAGGGCATGAAGCTACAGAAGGATTGGGTCAATCAACCAAGAAAAACGACAAGTTTACAAAAGTGCACATGAGTGGAACTCACAGGAACTTTGAGATCTCAAGAAAAGACCAAATCCACCACTCACGGGCATAGAAGGAGAGGAATTCCAGGTCACAGGCATAAAAAATATCGTCAGTAAAACAGCAGAAGAAATTTTCCTAAACTTAAGGGACTAAGTCTCCATTTAGGTGCACAGAAAACCAGACAAGACCGGAAAGGAAATCCGCCATATCATTTTCAGTTAAAACTACACAAAACAGAGGCATTGAACACCACAAGACCGACGGCTCCAGGTGTGCACAAAAATGCAAGCCCCTCAGAGTAACAGCTGATTTCTCACTGGGAACTTTTAAAATTCAGAAAGGCTTGAAACAACCCAGTTCAAGTTCTCAACCACAGACACCACCCCTGAATACTGTCTGTCACAATTGAAGGAGAAGGAAAAAAATACAGCAACAGCAGCAGCAGCAACAGCAGCAACAGTAGCAACAGCAACAGCAGCAGCAGCAACAGCAGCAGAAATCAAGCTTGAAGTATTCAGAATCAAGGCAGCCCTACCGAGAACACGGGTGGGAATATTTCATGCCAAAGTGAATGGTAAGTGTGCTTGAGAAGCACAGGAAATTAAATAATGCTAAGACAGCCATTTTGCAAATAACCAAGAAAACAAGTACAAATACCACAAAATCAATGTAACAATTGCAATTGTAACTCTTGATATTAATTAGGTTTCAATATCCCAATTAAAATATACAAGTTAATTAACTGGATTAAAAAAATGGGATCCATCTTTTCATTGTCCACAAGAACTTCAAAGACAGGCCAGGCACCATGAGGTCCAGGGTTATGGAGGACAGCTATAGTTCCACCTCAGGATACTCATTTGGGGCAGACAGAGATCAAAGCACCAGCTTCTTGGCCCCTGTGGTGCTGAGTGATCAGGTACCATTACGGTGAGCCAGTAAATGGTGGAGTAATGGGAGAGAGAGAGAAAGAAGTTGGGGGGGGGGGCAGGAAGGTTCACGTGCTGAGGAGAAAGACAGGTCTGAAGGGCTGAGGCTAGTGAGGAACTGGCCAACCTGGGTAGCCTGCTTGACACCCAAGGGCCACAGTGATGTCTGGGCCTGGACTGCTGCCTTTGGGCCTCGTCTGGGTCCATGGACCTGACACAGTCAACCATGGCGGCCTGTTAATGTCTGCGGCTCCCGTTACCACCGGACACAATGAGGACAGAGATGCACAGAGTTCACCCTGCCCTTCACTGGCAGCAGCATTAGGAAGAAGAACTGGTCCTTTACCTCACCTGGGCAGCACAGGAGAGCTGACCCCATTGGTGGGGGTGGGGGTGAGCCAGCTCTGAAGGTTTGAGAATGGGAGAGTTCACCTAGTCCCTGCCTGTCACACGGTGGTGTGGGCAAGGGAGGGATGCCTCCCTTGCTGGTTGCCATCTACTGCAGGCAGGAAAGCTAGTCCCAGGGGCATGAAAGTGACAGAGACAACCGTGCCCCTCACCAACTGTGGCACTTGGGAGAGCAGGCCTTGCACTTTGCCTGGGCAGCGCAATAAAGCCCCGCAAACCTGAGTGTAAGATCTAGTCCCACCCCTCATCTTTCATATGATGGAGCGGGCAATGGAGAGATGCCCTCCCTCATCTCCCTCATCCACCTGTGGAAAGTGGGAAATCCAGTCCTGAGTTCATGAGAATGGGGGACGTGACTGTGCTCCTTACCGGCTGCGGCACATGGGAGAGCAAGCCTCACATCTTGTCTAGGCTGCAGAACAGAACTGACCCTGTGTGTGGGGGGGTGCAGGTGAGCCAATCCTGAGGGCATGCAAATAGGAAAACTGACCAAACCTTGTCACCCGTGTGGTGGCATGGGTGAGGGAAAGATACCCTCCCCCTGTAGCAGGTGGCAGAGCTAGCCGCAGGGGTGTCAGAGAGAGAAATGACCCCGCCCCTTACCGACTATAGCACTTGGGAAAGCAGGCCCTGCCCCTTGCCTGGGCAAAACAGTAGAGCTGGCCCTGGTGGTGTGCGTGTGGGTGAGTTGACCTCAAGGTCATGAGAGCAGGAGAATTGTTTGTGCGCCTTGCTGCAGTGGGTGAGCTAGCCGTGGCCATGCCAAGAGCTTGCCCCCGTGGTGTGGATGAGGAAAACCTGGCAGGAACTAATAGTTGGTTCCCGCTAACATCCACCCCATCCATGGACTGCTGGAGCATGTGAAGGACCTGGACCTGCAGAGTCAAAGCTATAGGACCTCCATGGCACAGGGAACAGTAGGCTGTCCATGAGGAGTCCCAGTGAGGGCCCAGTATTGAAGGTGTAGCAGAAGCAGAGGCCTTGCACTGAACCAATGACTCACGGCAGCGAACACTTACTAGTAAAGATATATGGACTAAAGGGTAAACTGTGCGACTCGCTGGGCCACACTACAGCTTCCACACTGAGAGGTTTTTTTTTATGTTAGTTAATTTTTATTTTTGTTTTTTCTTTTAAATTTTATTTGATTTGGGGATGTTGCAAGGGCAGAGGGCGGATATGAAGAGATGGGGAGATGAGTGGGAAATCCACAAAAAAAAAATCAGTAGAAATGTCTAAAAAATAAAAAAATAAAAGAATTTCTAAGACAAATCCTACCTCTGAGTGAAAGAACAGAAAAAAAAGCGTTCTAAATAAATAAGATTAAAAAGGAAATAAGCTTCACTATTCTAATGGGTGACAAAATGACCTTCAAGCCCAAGCCTTTCTGACTATGTAGAGAAGATCACTTGGCTCTGATTGAGGCAACAGTCCACTGAGGAGGCGCTATGATGCTAAGCATCTCCACTGCATTCCCAATAGCTAGGGAACAGACTCAGCAGAAACGATCATCAGCAAATGACTGGATGATGAAAGCATGTTATATGTGCACAATATAATTTCATTCTGCCATCAAGAAAATGAAATTTGCATGTAAATGGGTGAAAAAATATTGCACTGAGTATGAATGAGGGAACCCAAGCCCAGAAATACTAATGTTGCATGTTGTCTTTCATATGTGGATCACAGCTTAAAAGATGTATATTTGTGTTCAGTTTAAAGTACCTGTAGGAGCCAGGACACTGGAAAGGGCTTTGGGGTGTGTGATGCCCTAAAGGAGCGAGGATATGAGAACATGGGTCATATGGAAGTGGAGGGAGGATAGTAGGGGTAGAAAGATTAATGCAGGGGTTAGATTAGAGGGTGGAGGGCGAGAATGAATAGAATATGGTTAACTGGAGCGAATGGTGCATGAACAATCCATAATGAAACTGATTATTTTGAAACATTTATGTTAAAAAATAATTTAAAAAGAGTTAGAAGGCAATCCCCAGAATGGCCGGATAGCAGTGTTCCTAAAGGCCATGGTTACTAAGCAAAAACCAATGTATGGTGCCATAAACTGGGTCGAAAATACATGGCTGAGGACGTCTTAAGGCCAGTGTGGGACTAGGCTACTGTTGTTTAACTCAATTGAAATGGTGACAAATTTCATGCAAATGTTTTTGTTCATACCATAGACAAGGTCACTTGTTAAGGCCACTCTCAGCCTTAACCACTGAGGCCTCTCTTTGTAACAAGTGACATAAATGTAGAGAATTGTAGCTGGTCAAGGTGCCGAGAGCATGTAATGGATTGTCCTTAGGCCTGAACAGGACATTTATATCACCTACTACTCTAAGGCTCAGGAGACATAGCGAGAGGAGAGGGACAGAATGGAAGAGCCAGAACATAGCTAAAGAGCTGTGACAGGTTGTCTTGTGGACTTAGCACAGCCAATACAACCACAATCACAGGAATCAGCTGCTTGTCCTGGCCCTACATGAGACTAGGCCTCTCAACCATCAGTCATGGATTGGAAGGAATCAGGGAGCTTTGTCTCTCTCTGCTGAACTACTGACTATGGATGGATTCTGGGGTGGGGCGTTTGCTGCTATCAGATGAAAGCCCATTGGTGAGCTCACCAGGCTCCATTGGCTAGCTCCAAACTCATGGTCACACAAATGACTCAGATTGAGCTAAGCGAGTCACGAAACAAAACAAAATCCATGAATGTGGAATAGAGACTTAGACAGGAGGCTGGTTTGACAGAGGTAGGAGAGAGAGCTGAGGAGTGAGAATAAGTAAAATGTATTATATTTGTGTATAAAATTACCAAGGAAAAAACTTAATAAAATTTAAAAGAGAGAAAACAAAACCAGCTATCAGACAAAAAGAAATCAAAGTCACAGTTCACTGATGCAAGCCTTCAGAAAGAACATGATTTCATCTAAGTGCTGCGAGAGTCTCAGCCAGCCAGGGTTCCTATATGTGGTCCAGCCTCATCACTGATAAACTCTAGACTTGGCAATGCTGGCCTGACAAACCCTTGGTGACCCGCTCCAGTGAGTGCCAGCTACAAATTGTCCTTACTTGACTTTGGCGATTTTTTTTCATGGCAAATAAGCCACAGAATTTTGTAAAAAAATCAAATAACAGTTTGTTGAAAAGGCAGTCATAATTTTCAAAGACATCTATTTATTTAACAAACACTTATACATACTTGCTATTTGCCAGACATACTTTTAAGAACTAGGTAAATATTAACTCCCGGGTTTCTGTGTCTGTAGCTGCCTTGGGTTGGGTGTAAATTATTAAGTCTCCAGATCTAAGAGGACACGAACTAAAAGGTACACCAGGCCTGCAGAGTAAATTCTGCACCCTGGAATCTGCTGATGAGGATTTTGTGCCTCAGGATTCTTGTCATTGTGTTTGAAAAGTATGACTGCGTTTCAGCAATGTCTAAGTTCCTTCGAGTCTGTGTAAGAGCTTTCTCTGTCATAACATCCCTATAGTAGTAATGTAGTCACCCAGTGAACAGCAATGATGTACCCAGGAATCAGCACCAGCCAGGAATTCCAGGAATATTTAATTCTTCTGACTGCTAATGTGTGTGTGTGTGTATACCTTTTCAACGGAGTTTATACTTTTTAATTCTACTTTTGATAATTTGGTCCTGAAACACTGGAAAAATTAAAATCTTTGAGCCAGGAGAGGTAGTGCAAGCCAGGTATTCCAGAACTCAGGAGGCAGATGCAGAACATTGTTACATTGTTGCAGGTTTGAACTCATCCTGGGCTACACAGAAAGACCCTGGTTCAATAAAATAAGCTAAAGTAAAATGAACTGATTGTTGCTTACCTACTACAGCTCTGAAACACGGGGATACATTTTATTCATGTCTTAATACAGCTACAAGAATCTTTCTGGAATAAGTGTTCAACACCAGTGAGAGTGGAAGAGAGAAGTCACTGCTGGACAAAAGCCAGGATAGTCCTGAAAGGCTTTGATCCCAGGTCTGGTTTGTATCCCCATTCTATACTCTAAGGCCACAAGATGGGGTATGCAGGCAAGCAAGATTTTACAGAAGCACATATGGTGGTCGACAGGTTGTTAAAGGCAATGGTTCATTGCTCCAGCTATTTCTCCAGGTCATTCTGTTCCAGGTAGCAAGTGAAGCCATGCTTGTCAAATTGGCAGTACAAGCAGTGTTTTAAATAAATGACTGAGTAAATCAATATCTAGTGATTGGTCTTTTCTACCTTATTCTACTTCAATATATGGTAATATAACAAATACCCACAATGCTGAACTTGAACTTCTCAATTCCTCAACACATAAATTTCCGTGTGGTCCTTTTCCACTGTCCACCTTTCTTGCTGTTCGGTAAGCACCATTTTGCATGAGATTGTCCTTTTCACTATGAGAAATTTCTGTCTCTTTGGTATTTTCATGCACAGTGCTTCTCTTTTTTATTTTATTTTATTATTTTATATTTTGGTCCTGGTATGAAGAATGTGTAAAAGGAATGTATTCTGTTCAAGTTTGCCACATTTGCTGGCTGTCCTGGGCTCAGGCCCCCCTGGCTTGTAATTGCAACCAGCACTTCCCACACTACCACCACCATCATTCCCATCCTAACAACTAAGCCTTAAGCACCTCAGTTGGGTTCTGCTTGCAGAGTTCAGATGGTTTGCTTGCATTTTTACTCTCTTCTTCAAGTTTATGTCCCTAGTCATGGTGAGCTACCTCAATTTAATTCTGTATATGTTTAAGACATGGGAAATGATGACTTCATGTGCACATAAAACTATTACTGCTGTTACCTTAAGTCCATCACCCACATAGCTACCTTTCTGCTGCTACTGCTGTGGTAAGAACATCCTACCTCTGCTCTCTTAGCAGATTTTTAGTACACAACATTGCACTGTTAACTATAGCCACACCCTGCACACTAAGCGTCTACATTTATTTACCTGAGTACCTCAACTTTTATATCTTTTTGTTCCATTTCCCCTGTACCTAGGACCTCCTGCTCTACTCTCTGCTTCTAGGTATCCAATTAAAAAACTTTTCTTTTAGATTCTATATCTAAGTCAGATAGTACTGGACTTTTCCTCTTTGGTTTGCCCCACTTAGCACAACTTCATGGAATTTTGTCTACCTGGGCCCAAGTGTAGTATCTCCTTTTTAAAAGCAAGTGTATGCATGTATGTGTACCAACATTTTCTTATTCATATTCCAATGGTGAATACTCATGGTAACTACATTTCTTGGCTGTTCTGAACAGTACCTCGTTAAGCACACAGTGCAAATGTCTCTACAAATTGCCGATTTCGTTTTCATTGAGTGCAATCTTAGCAAATGGATTACTCAGCCACATGATAACTCCCTTTTAACTTTATGAGGAATTTCTATAATTGCTGTCTTAGTTTATTTCCATGACTGCGAAGAGACACCATGACCAAGGTAATTTACAGAATAAAGAGTTTATTAGAGGCTTACAGTTTCAGAGGCTGAGTCGATGACCATTATGATGGAAACATGGTAGTAGGAAGCCAGGCATGGTGCTGGAGCAGTAGCCGAGAGCTTACATCTTGAGAAAAACAACCAGGTAGAGAGAGCTAACCGGGAATGTTATGGATTAGTTTGAAACCTCAAAACCCACCCCCAGTGACACATCTCTAACAAAGCCACACATCCTAATACTTGCTGAACAGGTCCACCATTTGGAGGCCAATTATTCAAATATCTGAACCTATGAGGGCTACACCAACTTATGCTCTCAACAGCTATGTACATGGGATCCCTTTTATTTGCATCCTTGATGGTTTCCTCATCCCTTTGCTTTTCTTTACTTTGATAATTTGAAACAGGATTTAATGTACCCATTCTGGCCTCAAACTAGCTAAGTAATGTAGGAAGAGGTTGCTTTTTTTCCCCCGGCTACCCAGACCATGAAATAATGCCTCAGAAACTATATCATTTGCAATACTGTTTGGTCAATAGCTTAGGCGTATTTCTGGCTAACTCTTAGATCCTACACTAACCCATCTCCATGAATCTGTGTATTGCCACATGGCTGTGGCATCCACATAAAACCTGAGAGAACTTGGGCAGTAATTCTAGACATAAAAGAACAGAGTTAAGCATGGCTTCTTGGTGGCAACCATTTTCTCTGGTGGGCTCTGTTTGCTACAGGCAAGTGCATCCCATTTAAGAAAGGCTTCCTGACTCAGCTTTAGCTACAAAAACCTTGCAATGATTTTAAGAGGCACCACCACCAAACACTTAAATGGTGTTTATGAATAGCCAACAGCATGCTTCTTGATGGTGGCAGGGACCTTGGAACTCCATAGAATTGTGGCAATAAACATGACTCCAGCCAGTACCTCTGCCATGAAGCTAGATTCTCAGAAAGCTAAGGCATGGGATAGATCCAGCGATCAAAGCCATGCCTTTAATCCTAGAAATATTGCTTAGCAAATTAAAGACTCATATGGTCAGAAAAAGAGAGATATACAGTAAAGATAGATTCTGATGAAGAAAACATCTAAATGGTTTACAGCATGTTTAAAAATATATGTAGGCTTGGGAGAGAGAGAAAAGAAAAAGGATAAAGTCCTTAAAAGAAAAAAAAGGAAGAAAGAGAGTAGTTGGGTTTAGTGGCACTCACCTTTAATCCCAGCACTTGGGAATCAGAAGCTGGCAGATTTCTTTGAGTTCAAGGACAGCCTGGTCTTCAAAGTGAGTTCCAGGACAGCCAAACATATACAGAGAAATGTTGTCTCAAAAAACCAAAAATTAAAAATAAAAATAAAAGAATTAGAGCTTAAAATAAAGACATGTAAAGATGGAAAATACACAGAGAATCTGGATACTGTACATTATTGTGTTGTCTTTAAATGGTTTGATGGCTGAGGGAGGAACAATAGCTGCTAAAAGACATTTGGTTACAAATGCTACTGGATTAATACAGCATATATACTTTGAAAATGCTTTGACTTAAAGTGTAAGTCAAAATATATGTTACTTTGGAGAAGAGGTTTTGCTTTTGTCTTTTGTTTCCACAGGAAATGAGGGGCTATGGATTCATTCTGGGTAAAGAAAAATCAGGTTTGATCAAGAAAGACCCTGATGGGGAAACTCTGTTAACCAATCATGCCTAGTTAAGGCGTGGCTACCTGGAACCCAGGAAGAAAACTGGGACGGACCAGGTATGTGCTCTCTCTGCACAATTCCCGCCAACACAGAGGAAGTTGGACTCCCCATTCTTGTGGCATGAGTTTCCCATCATAACTATTAAAAATATAATTGTTATCCTTAAGCTGGCCTGGTTATTTCCCGTATCAAGGTAATTCATAACACCTGGCGCCCAACATGGGGCCACTAGAGCCTCTGGCAGCTTTGGCCAGCCGTGGCCATACCACCTTCATTTGAGCATAGACTGGCCAAGCTCAGCACCCAACTCTGAGCCCCATAGCCCCATCCCTGCGCACTCCCCACTTGGCTCCCCTCCGTGCCCTGTGCTGCCGCTCATGCGCTCTTGCCACCCAGTGTGTGCACCCAGCCCAGCTCTGCCTTCATGGGCAAAAGCCATGCCTGTGCACTTTCCCGGAGCACTTCTGCGGCCACAGACCCCGCTCCACCCAGCACGTGAGCCCGGCCGCAGCCACTGCTTCCACCACCCTGCACTGCAGGCTTTGCATCCAGCTGCCGCTGGAGCAGGAGACCTGTCTAGTGTGGCTATTAAACAGCCAAATACCTTCACAGAGCACACAGTCTGTGATTTATACTAAAAAAACCTTTTTGATTTATTTTTTAGTAGTCCACCTAATTTCAGATCTAAACTGAGCACGTGAATTCAAGTGCACCACAACACCTACTGGCAGGCAATGGTTATTGCACTTACTCCAGCTGATTAAACCACAGGTGAGATTTACTGATTTAAAATGGGCAATACGTCAGATAATCTCCAACCTCATCAAAGAGCTGTAGAAAATGGCATTTAATCTAACTTAGAGCTTTGTGGTGGTGAGACACAATCACACCTGGCAACACTGATCTATTCCCAAGAGAATGTTGAGCACCAAAGACACTCTGCTGGGAGCTTGTTGTCTTCTTGGCAGAACTGGCCTTTGGGCAAAGAAATGCCCATACCTCAACCACTGACAAAGATACATAGTATCCATAAATGGATAAAACAGGACTGTCAAATCCTGCCAAGACTGGATAAGATAGTTTTAAAAAGTTTCTTGCCTTTGAAAATGGTGTGTCAGTTACGTTAGGCCTTAGTTGATTGCTTCAACATTGCAAATGAGACTTTGGGTGATTGACCAGGTAGCCAGTTGTCTCTGTCATTTGTTGCACATTTTGGAAGTTGCTCGATTCCACTTCCTGCTTACTCAAGTAATATTGTTTCCCTTCTCAGATCTTCGATGGGGTTGAAGATTAGAGAGTTGTAGTTACCTTCCTCATGATTTAGTCAAGCTTAATTTCAATGCAAAATTTAGACTCCTTGAAATAGAATGTTTAGTAAAACTTTTGTTATGTGTTCTTTGATTAATATTGTTTATATTGTTTGTAATTTTATATTTGGTATCTGTTCCTATTGTATATAGTTATATTGGGTTTGGATTGATCTTGTTTAGACTAAAGGGGGAGATGATAGGGAAGCTCTGTTAACCAATCACACCTAGTTAAGGCGTGGCTACCTGGAACCCAGGAAGAAAACTGGAATGGACCAGGTGCACATTCTCTCTACACAATTCCTGCCGGACACAGAGGAAGTCGGACTCCCCATTCTTATGGCACGAGTTTCCCATTATAACCATTAAAAATATAATTGTTATCCTTAAGCTGGCCTGATTATTTCCCATATTGAGCTAATTCACAACAAGACCCTCTGAAAATAGGAACAAATAACAGATGGCCTATATGATCCATCATTTCAGAAGACCTCTGTTGGAGTTTTCTCTGACTTCTACATCCAAAACAGCCTCAAGACTGCTGGTTGAGATGATCAAACCTCACAGAATACTCCACTCATAACTTGGCCATAATCCTAAATTTTCTTTAGGTCCCCATAAGATTATCAGTGCCCACAATCAGCAGAAAGTAGCCTGGAAAACTACACCCGCATTTCCAAAAAATGGATTATGAATGTTTGTCTTTGTTTAGAGTGTTGGTCAGGAAAAAAAAAAACTAAACATAGGAGATTAGATTCACAGTTCTTGTTTTGAAAAAAAGGGTGTAGGAATGCTGTGGGACAATGGTCTTGTATCCTGTAAAGATTTGTCATTTGTACTGGTTTAATAAAATGCTGATTGGCCAGTAGACAGGCAGGAAGTATAGGAAAGGTGACCAGAATAGGAGAATTCTGGGAAGAGGAAAGGTTCAGTCTGCAGTTGTCACCTAGACGCAAAGGAAGCAAGATGAGAATGCCTCACTGATAAAAGGTACCAACCCATGTATAACACAGACAAGAATAATGGGTTAATTCATGATGTAAGAGTTAGTTAATAAGAAATCATGAGCTAATAGGCCCACCAGTTTATAATTAATGTAGGCCTCTGTGTGTTTCTTTTGGGATAAATGGCTGTGGGACCAGGTGGGACAGAAACCTCTGTCAACAATGTAACCCCTGCTGACCTTTGAACTTCTGGGCCTCCTGCTTCCATACCTTAAGTACTGGGGTTACATGCCTGTGCCACCATACCTGGCATAGCCTGCCTTTTGAGGAAAGTCATCCTAACAGGTTGATGATGTCTCAGGGTGGCTTTAATTTGCATTTTTGGATGTTTAGGTATGTTCAATAACTTTTCAAGTATCCATTGGCCAATATTTATAAAAATGTCTATTCTGGTCATTTGCTCATTTTAAAACAATAGCATAATTGGCATTTGCCATCAAGTTGTGTGTTTCTTACACAGTTTGGATGTTAACCCCATATCAGATATGTTACATTCAGTTATCCTAATCCATTACTGCCTTTAATTTTATTGTTTCCTTCCTTTGCTGTACAAAAGCTTTTGAGTTTCACATAGTCTCAGCTTCTAACTGAATAACTTTATAAAGCTCAAGCACTTAATTATTGAAAGGTCCTCAACTCAGATAGAGCCAGGGCTGGTACTCAGAGATGCAGAAGTTTATAGAATACAATGTGAAGCAACTCTTAGTTTTCACTCACAGGTAAGTGATATGGGATGTCCTTCTGTATATGTGTTGCTCTTATTAGTTAATGAATAAAGCTTCTTTGGCCTATGACAGGGAAGAATATAGCCAGATTAAAAGAGATATATAGAGAGAGTAAGTGGAATCAAGGAGTTGCCATGTAGCTGCCAAAGGAGAAAGATGCCTACCAGTAGGCTACAGCCTTGTGGTGATACTTAGATGGATGGAAATGGGTTAATTTAAGATGTAAGAGCTAGGTAGAAATACACCTGAGACATAAGCCAAACAGAGTTGTAATTAATATAGTTTCTGTGTTATTATTTGGGTCTGAGGGGCTGAGAAACAATTGAGCGGTCTCTGTTTATAAATGGCATCCACTGTCTGGAGCATGGATCCACATAAGACCTAAAAAAGCTTTTACAAAAAGAGTGCTTCTAGACCCACAAAACTGGGATCTAGGAGTATCTTCTTGGTAGCTGCATTTTTTTTTCAGATAGGCTCTGCTTGTTGGCTGCAAGGAGGCTTCCTGGTTCATACTGACACTAACGGCTCTGGCTCTTTTGGGAGATTCTGTTACGGAGCACTTGAATGGGTTTGTGAGCAGAGTGCTACAAATTGATTAATAGTGGTGACATAGACCTGCTGCATGCCTGAGGATGGGACAGTGAGCATGGCTCACAGAGCTGATGGTGAATGTACCTCTGCCATGTTGGACTGGGCAGAGTGAAAAGCAAAATCGTAGACCTAGCCATGCTGCATAGCATTTTAAGACGTGCTCCTGGTAAGAAAAGGACTACTGATAATGCAGTAAAGACAGATTCATACCAAAAAAAATCCCAAAAACCCCACCTCTAAAATGGGTCATAGTGTTAGATAAATGTATATGGGCTTAAGAGAGAGAGGGGGAGAAGAAAGAGTGCAGACAGTCATAGGTTAAAGGAGTAAAAATAATAAAATAAATATTAAAAAGTAATAGAGTTAAAAATAAGCCATGTAAAGATAATAAATACACAGAGAGTCTGGATTCTATATATTATTGTGCTTTCTTTAATTTTTAACTGTAAATGCGCTAAGAACAGAGAGACATTTCATTGTATGGAATACTAAACTAAACTTATCTTAACTTCAAAATTTGAGCCTAAGGATACGTCACTTTGGAAAAAAGGTTCTGCTTTTATTTCCACGAAAGATATAAAACTTGTGAATTCCTTTAAGGCTATTATGGTTTATGAAACAAGATCCTCTGAAAGGTCTCTGTAAAGCCTAAAAATACATTGCCCAATAAACAGCAGGAAGCAGTTTGGAAAAAAGAGGCCCAAATTCCCAAAATAATTTTTATAAATGTTTATTTTCATTTTAAAAGGGTTGGTTATAAATGATCAATGATACAGAAATGAATACTTTACATTGGTATGGATTTTGGTTTATTGCTACAAATTTAAGGTCAATTTTGTTATATGTATATTTCTACTCTTCTTTAAGGTATTAATGTTTATACAGCTTATTTAAAATGTAATGTATAATTTAAAATTATAGATTAATAGAGAGACATTTATAATAGTCAAACTTATAGTCATGTTAGTTAGGTTTTCTAGATATACATTTCAGTTAGATAATCTTCAACATTTCAAAGACCTACAGAATATGGCATTTAAAATGTTTTAAGAACTTAGACTTTTCTCAACAGTGAGACATGTCTGCTCCTGGCAGCACCAATTACTTCAAGAGGAAGATGGTCATCGAAGAGTCTCCTTATGGAGTTTGCTAGCCATTTGGGTAAGAAACTGCTCTTGCCTGGACTGCTTGATGTTATTCTATATGAATGGGACATGCAGGACACATAGAAAAATGGCTGCTGAACTTGCTTAAAGCTGAGATGGTCCTTCAGGGTTCCTACTTCATGAAAGAGTCTGCCATGACATTCCGCAAGACACAGAAGAAAATGACTGACACACTGCCAATATAGGCAAAGCAGATCTTCAATTTCCTGCTTCATGGAAAAGTCTGCCAGATACTATGGACCTGTAGGCTGAAGATGGATGCACCAACTTTACAAAAGAACTTTGAGTGACTGTCCAGGCAGCAAAAAGTCTCTGTCAATTCTAGAATTTTGGAAGTTGCTTACAATGCACTTACTGTTAACTTAGGTAATATATCCTTCTGGGGTCTTTGAAGAGTTGAAGACAGATAGTGACAATTTTCCTTAGTTATGATAAAGCATAAATTAGATATAAAATTTTAGATTCACAAAGATAGGATAGATGCTAGAGTATTTTTCTTAATTTGCCAAATGTAAAAGAACCAAATATTGTAACTATAATTCTTACTTGATAACTGCTTTGTATATGTAATTTTACTGTGTTAAAGTTAAAATCTTCTTTTTTATTTAGACAGAAAATGGGAGATGATATAGCAGCATATCCTTCTGTATATGTGATGCTTTTATTGGTTAATAAAGAAGCTGCTTTGGCCTATGGCAGGGCAGAATATAACCAGGCTGGAGGAGATATAAAGAGAGAATAGGTGGAGTCAAGGAGATGCCATATCACTGCCAAAGGAGAAAGAAGCCTACTGGTAGGCCACAACCTTGTGGTGGTACATAGACTGATAGAAATGGGTTGACTGAAGATGTAAGAGCTAGCTAAACATCAGCCAAACACTATTGCAATTCATATAGTTTGTGTATGATTATTTGAGTCTGGGGTCCTGGGAAATGAACATGTGATCTTCACTTACAGGTAAAAACCTGGGAAACTGTCCAAGTAAAGACTCATCACCATGCTTAGGACAGGCAGCTTAGGAGAGAGAGATAGAAGTCAAAACTCAAGCTACTAATTAGGCAGAGTGCTCTGGTCACTAATTAGGACTTTGGGCAGGTCATTGAACACTTTGAAGCACAGTTCCCAAATTCTAGAGACCTTGGGTATCTGTCCTGCTTAGAGTTGAGGGTTGATACAAGGATCAAAAGGCACACTGTGGAAGCAAGTGTTCCACGCAAGGCAGAGCTCTCTCTTGACACAGCCACTGGAAAGAGTTGTTTTGAGAATAGCAGAGGGATTAGATGAGGAAGATGTCAGGACCTCCTGGAACAGACCTGACAATGTTATTTTTGAGAGGTTTGCAGAAGGACTTTGGCACTTTAGACTAGAAGGGAAATGCATTGTTCAGAAGTCAGTGGGGTGTTCTTTGGAATTTTGAAGATAATAATGTTGAGAGCAGTGCGGGAGATAGAGGCCTGGCTTGTGATGTTTCAGAGAGAAGTAAAGACTCCACTAGAAAATTCATGTGAGGACACCGAGGTGTCTGGTCAGCTGGAGATGCGGAATCAACTGTGGTTCATAAAAGACCAGAACCACTAAAATAAAACCATTGTTTTTTGGGGACAATTGATGCTGGTTGGCTGGAGCTGAGAAATTAGTAGTTATTAAGACAAGACCATCATCACTGAGGTGAAATCTTCTGGGAAGTGTTTCCTGTGAGTCAGCACACAAAAGCTCTGTTCCAGAGGTGACTAAGGTTGTACCTTGTTGTGGGATAGTTGTACACTATGTGAAGGTATATTGCTGGGATTTTGGTGTAAAAAGCTAGAGGTATAGGCAGGACTTCCGGGGAAAGAGAAGAAGTAGAAAGAGATAATTTAGGCACAGAGGAGATATCAAGGAGACGTGGAGGAAGTCGGACATACATAATGAAGGAAAGGTAAAAAAGCCATATGGTAAAATATTGATTAATAAAATCAGGTAAATTAAGTTATAAGAGCTAGTGGAACAAGTTTAATGCTGAGCTTTCATAATTTATAATAAGTCTCCATGGCGTGATTTGTGAGCTGACAGCCCAAAGAAAAATCCAGCTACCTTACCTCACACTGGCAGCTGACTTGGTAGTATAAGAGTAAGGGACTCCAGGGTTGGACTGGTTTTGAAGGCATGAGGAGGTCATGGAGAGCAGCTGAGGCTGGCACTGTGAGTGGGCAGGAGAAGACAGTGAATGGTAAAGGTGCAGCCTCAGTGGCAGTCAAAAGCCCAGGACTGAAGGGGCCTTGCGCAGCAGCGGAGGCTTGGTACCATGAAGAGAGCCTAGGAGAGGCTATTGGTGAAAGCAGAGTTCAGTTGCAGGAGAAGACCCCAGCGTTTTGGAGATGCCAGCACCACAAATGACCACCAAGCACAGCAGCTGTGATGGAGCTGAGCCTGCCTGATCTTCAAAGACAAACTCTGTGTGCCGCAGAGGGCAAAACTGGAGAATTGACCCAAGCCCTTTGGAGGAGCCCAGAAGATTGTGAGTGGACCCCAGACATTGGACATAGCATCATTTATTACACCATTGGAAATTTGGTTTTGCTTTGATCTAAGTGCAACTGTGCCCTGGTTTTTTCCCTCTTGAAGTAAGAGAACATTTAACTTAATTTTGACAGGAACCCACAGGAACTCCTTTGGAAGAGATTTTGGATTTTTAAAGAGTCTAGATATTTTAAAATGAACTGAATTTTTAATATGTTTAAGTTTGTAAAGACCATGGGACTTTTAATGTTATTTATGGTTTTAATGTGAAAACTTGGGGATGAGTTAGAAAGGAAATATGGCTCAACAGTGATGTTTAGGGATCAATAGTTTTGAATGGTTTTATGTCAGCTTGGCACAAGCTAAAGTCAGCTGAGAGGAGGGAACCTCAATTAAGAAAATATCTCCATAAACTCAGGCTGTAGGCAACCGTGTAGGGCATTTTCTTAATTAGTGGTTTATGGCAGAGGGACAAACCCAGTGTGGTGGTGCCATCCCTGGGCTGGTGGTCTTCAGTTCTAGAAGAAATCAGGTTGAGCAAGGTATGGAAAGCAAGCCAGTAAGCAGCACCCGCCATGGCGTCTGCATCAACTCCTGCCTCCGGGTTCCTCCTCTGCTTGGGTTCCTGTCCTGACTTCCTTAGATGATGAACTGCGGTGTGGAAGCCTAACCCCAGTAAACCCTTTCCTCCTCAAGTCGCTTGGTCATGGTGTTTTATCTCAGCAGTGGCAACCCCGACTAAGACACTTCCCCCACCCGTTTTTCTTCAGCTGTTGCTTTCATCCCCTCCTTGCAGTCTGTCGTCTTTGTGTGGGAGGGGAAAAAAAATCTGAGAAGGTTATTACAGGCTCCTGATAGGCCGATCTATCCACATCAGAATATAGGCTGAAAGGGTGTGCGAAGCGGTCCCCAGTCAGCATCTTCGGAGATCTGCCTGAGGTTCAGAGGGCCTTGTAGGACCCCCTCAATGTCTATCAAAGCATCCAGCTGCCTCAAACCGCATTGCACAGTGGTTGGAATTTCGGGAGTTTTCCCTCAGCTTCCTACCTTGCAAGCTGTGAGCAGCAGCAGCTCAAGTGTAATTTGCATCTGCTGCCCCTGGCACCTGGGGAGCAGATGATGAAATAGTCATGTTGGTGGCGGTTCATTTCCTTCTGCTAAAAGCCTCAGTTCTCACCCTCTTGAAGTGCAGTCGGGAATTTCGCCTGCGGCTAAATGCCTGCATTTCCATGAGAAAGCTCAGAGAGCGTTCATAAAATCACGTTTCTGATTTCTGTCACCTCAGAGAGGATCATAGAAGACATCGGGAGAGCCTTTCCTGTCACCCACGCGCTACTGCCAACTGAGGACACTCTCGCCTGCCTTTCCGTTCCTGGATCTTCATTGTGTCTCCCAGGGCAATCCCTTTGCAGATATTTTTATATATTGCTTTCTATTGTCATCTGACCCATTTTTTGATGGCATTGAGACTGAACTGTATAGAACAATTATAGCAGCCCCAAGGTAGGTCTCGTCTGAAAACATAAGACCAAGGTCACAAAGACCAGGAGTCTCTTAAGCAAGGAAGTTTATCGCTCTAATCATGAGTAACCCTGGTCTTCACTGCTGTAAACACCTATGAACTGGGAAGTGGTTCATCTGTGTTCTACTACTTGAGAGCTGTGGCTAAGGACCCTTCTCTTTGAAATACCATCTACCATCTCAGCCAAAAATGCGAAGGGCATATATCTACTTATGAAGTTTTTCCATGAGATTTACATTTCTGGGCTCCCAAGACCAGAGTCTAGACTACTTTAGTTTGCTAGGCAAATAATCCCAGGGAATTAGTTTAGGTAGAGGCAGATAGATAGATAGATAGATAGATAGATAGATAGATAGATAGATAGATAGATAGATAGAGGGAGAGAGAGAGAAGAGAGAGGTACAGACTGCAATTGCAGGGCAAATGTAAGTCTAGGCTTGGCCACCTGTTCCAATATACCAAGTAAAGAGGGATAATACAAAGGTAAAATTTAAACCAGGTAGTGGCACATACTTTTAATCCCAGCACTTGGGAGGCAGATCTCTGAGTTCTAAGACAGCCTGGTCTACAGAGTGAGTTCCCGAAAAGCCAGGGCTACAACACAGAGGAATCTTATCTCCCACCCCCCTCCCCATGAAACAAAGAATGAAAAACAATCAAACAAAAAGACTGAATTTAATCAGTGTGGCTTTCTGGGACAAGGTAAAGGGTCCACTGGTCCCAAGCCCATCTCTGATATAAGCTTAAGGTTTAAGTAGGGGGAGACCCAGGGTAAGCGGCTGCCCGGGTCAAAGTGTGCTCTGGTTTCTTAATGAGGTTTGCTTTCGGATGCCAGCTTGAAGACAGAAGCAGGCTCACACAAGATCATCTCTCCCATCCTAGGTTGGATGTCACTGGAAGTTAGTTTCAGCTCCTTGTCATAAAGATGTTTTTGTTCAGTACTGCTTTTCCTTGGATCAGAGGAGACTGCAGCTTTAGGTTCTTTTTGGAGGTCTGGAGCAGGATATTGTAAACAGTGACAGTAGGTGACTAAAGGAGACAGACCCAAAATTAAGGCAGAGACAACAGCCTTTTATTATTACCTAGTGTTACTAAAATTCCTCCACTGGGAGATATGCAAGCATTGTCTCTTTCTTCTCCTGTCAAGTTCCCATTGAGGAACCAATGAGTTTAGTTGGGCTTCCTTAAAGAGCATAGGTGGGGGACTGTTTATTTGGGTGCTCTTCACTCAACTGGCCACAGTTGTGAGGGCTTCTACACATCTACACGGATGAAGCCTCTCCCCCAGTCTTCCGAGGCCACATGCAATGAAGGCAGTGTTGTATGCAAGAGGAGATAGGGAGCAGCAGATGAGGTCCTGTGATGATCTCTGCCCCTCTATGAGGAGGTCTAAACAGCCAACAAACCTAGATTACCTCATCTTCTGTAAGGGAGCACAGAGGAATGCCCCAAGACGGCAGTTTCTTGGCTGGGTGGACAGCCACTCACAAAGCATTGAGTTAACAAGGCAGTCAATGAATTCCAACAGAAGTCTTTTCTACGTGCCTGTGATAATTGTGGAGAAGACAAGCCAACGGAAGCAACAGTGTCAGATGATGAATGTGCTTTGTGATACTGTCATCACTGTGGCAATCAGGTTTGTCCCAGGGTAGTCCCTCTTAGGAACCAGTCTTCCTGAGGACATGGTGCTGAACTCATACATGCTGATTCTGTTGCTCATCATTTAGTGGCTCTCTTCTTGGTGTTAAGCTCTTCTGGCTACTCCTGCATGTGGGACAACACAGGTCCTGGGCTTTGGGGGTAGCTCTGAGATGGTTATGTATATGCTATAGGAGATGATTGGCATGGGTCTTGTTCATGTGTGTAAACCTTTTGCAACAGACACCCAGAGGCAAGGGGGCAGGGGTGAGTGGAGATGCCCATAGCATAGTCCCAAAGACTCCCATGTAAAAGGACATTGAGATCACACAAAAGGAAAGGGCAAAGGTTGGTGGAAGAAACACCTATAAAGGAAGTAGATAGTTGGTTCTGGAATGCAGGAAGCTGGAACATCACATAGAGGCTTTGTTAGTGAGCCAAGACTTAGTGTAGACTGGATGATATTAAGACCATATGTTTTGGGGTCCAAGTCTAGGCCCTTCCAGCCTTAGCAAGCTAGACTCAGCCACTTGTCCTCAAGTCACCAATTCAAAAGACAAGTATATAATAGTGAGAATGAGATAAAGGAGGATTATTTAGTGTGGCCTAAATAAAACAGTTCTGAAACCAGTACCTGAAGTCTAACTTTGGGGTTTTATATAAAGTTTAACTTTAATGGAGAGAGAGAGAGGAATGCATGTCTAAGCAGTCCTGGTCCAGGTGTGGGTCTGCCCATCACTGACCATTCCTTGTGTCCTCTTGAGTCTGTCCTGCACAATGTTCTGACAAGCCACGTACTGTGAAATCTCCTGGGAGACAAGTCCTTCCTCAGCAGGCATGAGACTCCACTTTTCCTTCCCCGATTATGACTTCTGGAGACATCCACCTTCTTGGCTTTTATGTTTTCAATAGTCTAACACCCAAAAGAAGAGGCACGCTGCTTTTCTTGGGAATGTCTTCGTTCCTGCCAGGATGGCTCACTATCACTTGTCTTCCTGGATTACCCACGTTTCACCCTTCGCTCCTGCTTGCTTTTCCCTGAATCCTCTCCTTCCTTGGGGACACCTGCCAGATGTTCTCTCTCTTCAAATCCAAATCCTGCTTGACCTTCAAAGCACAAGGCAGTGAGCACCACCTGTAATGCTTGTTGAAGTGGCACATTCCACAATCAAAATAAAGGGTCCTCTGTGTCCTCACACTGCGTGGATGCTGTGCTTCCATTCCTGCTTCCATCCAAACTGTCAGCAAACACTCCCCAACTCAGATTAGCTTACCTTCTTTGGGTCCTCAGGAATCAAGGGCTACGGTTTGACTACCTATGGCAGAGATCCTATGGCTCCAAGACTATCACTGCAGCATTCAGTAAATCTCATTCAAATTTTTTTTTCTGAGACCTACTCAGGCCTGTTGATGAGAACATGTAGGGTGCAGCTCAGCATTCTGTGTCTTCACAAGGCTTGCTGGTGGTTTAAGGTTTGTAGTAGTTTGAGAGTTGAATTGGATGAGAGCAAAACACCAGCAGAGGAAAGTTCATTGGAATTATTGGATTCCCAAGAGTCACGGACGCCTTTAAAATGTGACGTCTCAAGTGAAAAGGACCTCCATTTACTAGAGACACAAGGACAAGGACAAGAACAGCACAGCTACCTGCAGCATGCCTGAGAAGCCTCCAGGGCCACCTTCCTCTTTATGGTCTCATGGCCCATCTTCTGTCATGCCTGTAGATGACAAGATCTTTGGGATCAGTGTTCCTACTAAACCCTATGTGAATTGCTTGTCCTTAGAAGGGAATATTAATTCAAACAGGAAAAAAGAGTTGCCCTCTGGAGGAAGAGAGTAGGTGGGGTGGCTCCAGTCTCACTCAACTCTATGTTGTTCTTGGTTGGTGGTCAAGTTCTCTTAGCAACTGAATCTGATTGATGGTGGCTGAAGCTGCCAAGATTGTAGGCATAGTCTTAGAAATCCAAACCTGTGTACGATTTCCCCAAACATGAGGTTCTAGCAGCTTGCTTTAATTTGGCTTTTTTTCCAAATGCTTTTTGATAGACAGGGGTAAGTGGTGGAGGGATATCCTTCAGTGCAATGGAGGCTTTCTTGCCTGAGGGGAGTATAGTTAACAGTCTAGAATCCAAGACATTCAACAGTCAGCAAAGTCACCCTAGTCAGTGGCTTCTGGGTCATCTGTCTCTTGAACTCTCAGACAATTGAAGGGGAAAGTGAGTTTTTAAAAGGAGTTTTATTATAGTTGAGACCTTAAGAGAAGGGAAACAAGAAGAAATCCTTTAAAGTAACAAAAGGTTCTAAGCCATGGTGTCACCAATGACCATGTTCTAAGGCATGAGGGGCATGTGTGGGACAACTGACCTGCTCTAAAGCATGAAGGATGAGCTGGGCAGGGCATTTTTCCCACACGTGAGGTCTTCATGGGACTCTTCAACTCCATGTCTGGGCTGGGGTTGCTGGCACACCTTTAAGGGCTAATGAAGCATTTGATCATCCGTAGGTTCCAGACAACCTAGAATGCTGCTCTGAATGGGACAGCAAAGTTAAATTCAAGAACCCAGAATGCAACCAGTGCCCTTAAACACTTTGGTATTCTTGCTCTCCTGCCATGACAAGACTGACCATCATGGACAAGGAACAAAGTTGTTCCTTACTGAGGTTTCCTCCCTTGGGGGGACAAGGAACAAAGTTGTTCCTTACTGAGGTTTCCTCCCTGGAGCAGCTCGGCTGGTTCTTCTTTCTTATTTCATCATTTTCCTGCATCTTCCTGCGCCATTGTCCCTTTGTATTAGAGTCCAAGAGACCACATACCCTTTCATGCTCACATTACCTATGAACTGCTTTTAAAGAATGCTATTGAGGCTTTGAAAAATAAAAATTGGCCAGAGAAAACCCAAGGAAAGTGTGCAACTTGATGGGAAATTGGTGAGAGGAGACAGGAAAGTCTTTTTGAGTCTTAGCCAGGCAGAAACTGGGCAGAACTTTGTCTGTCTTGGGCCCCAGAGAAGGTCTTCTGCCAATGAGTGATGTAGACTCCCACTGACAGTTAGGAAGCCAATTTCTGGATGTCACACCTAAGCTCATGTATTTGAACAATCAGCTCCCTGCCTACTGGCAATGTTTTGGGAGGGGGTGGATCTAGGTGGAGGTAGAAATACAGGGGTTTGTGATCACTAAAGAGCCCAGACCCTTGTCCAGACCTCAAGGCATGACAGGCTGCAGAAAAGACCCAGCAGGATGTAGGCCCCTGACTCAGAAGGATGTGCTGTACCCCCAACACTGCCCTAGTTTCTGAGAAGAAACAACAAGATATCCCCCATATGGTAAAGAACCAGCCAGAAGCTAGGCTAACAGGCTCCAGATGCACTTTACTGATAAAGATGGAATGCAGCTGTAGGTGGGGACTGCTCTTTTGTTCCTGGCCTCCCAGACCCAAATTATCATACAGACACTATTGGCCAAGAAGCCAATAAGCTTAGGCTTATTCCTGGCTAACTCTTACATCTTAAATGAACCCATATTTATTAATCTGTGTATTGGCATGAGTCTGTGGCCTACCAGTAAGGTTCCAGAGTTCCAGAGTCTTTCTTCTTCGACAGCTACATGGCATCTCCTTGACTCTACCTTCTCTCTCTCTCTCTCTCTCTCTCTATATATATATATATATATACACACATATATATGTGTACACACACACACACACACACACACACACACACACACACATATATATATATATATATATATATATATCAGTTCAAATTTCCTGCCTGGTTTTGCTCTGCTAAGCCATTGGTTGGAACAGCTTCTTTATTAACCAATGGTAATAAGACATATTCACAGCATACAAAAGGGAATCCTAGATCATGCAGCAACCACAACAACCGCCACTGGATGAAGCAACTTCCCTGCAGCTGTAGCTAATCAATCAGCTTAGGATAGGTACCCCCCAGCTTGAAGGTACACTAATCCTGAGTTTGTTACTATGCAATTTGCAGACACCCTAGACCTGTTTGCTTGACCCCTAATAAATACCCTGCTCTATTGCTGCTCAAGGTCTCCCCTACTCCAGTGCTGCATAAAATGGATAAGAGACCAGAGTGCAAGTTTGCTTTTGCATCAGATTTTTGTCGCTTGGTGGCCTTTGGGGGGGGGGGTCCAGACTTTGGGCATAACAATCACGTGCCTGCCTGGTTCTAGCTGCACTCTTTGCTTTCTACTGAGTGCCCTGAGAAGTTCATATAGCTGGTCCATCCCCTTTACCACTGGGCTTTCAGCCCCTGCTGTTTTTCAGGAAAGCATTTTCTCAGCACCCCCATTACTGTGTAGCCTTTCATTTCTAGACTATGACTCAACTTCTGTCCTGGTGAATGTGAGTCCCTGACTTCCTTGGGTCTTACCCACTCAACAATAACCCACATGAGAATGGGATTGCCTATTTTTGGTTCACTATTATTTCTTTAGTGTCAAGCACATCCAAGGTCTGGGCAGGCATGCACTGAGCAAATTCATGGATGTTTGCAGTGACCCTATTTAATTTCTGCTCTGGTCTCCAAGTCATGGACAATCCCATGGTCATTCAGTAGCTAAGAATATAGTGGTAGGCATAATTTTCTGGGTCACTGTCATGCCTTTGTTGCAAAGGAATTAGGGCCACTTATTAAGAAAATTAGTTGACAAGGTGAATAGCGCTATTTATAGTGGAAGGAAGAAAGAAGGATTAAAATTAGCCACGTTGAAAATTCAGGGTCTGGTCCTGACTGTGGAAGGCTGTTCACAAAAATCAGACTTTAAGAAAATCGACAGAGGCCTGAATTAGGTGTGAGGTTTTCTTGTATTTTTTAATATCCGTGTATGTGTGTGTGTTTGTTGAACCCTAGGCCAGTGCCCTACCACTGAATTATACCACAGTCTCTCTCTTTCACGTTCCTTTCTGTTTGAATGATAACCAGCATTCTAAAGAGGATATAGATATATGTTTATATATTATTTATGTATTATAGATATATATGTACATATCTATAACACATATATCTATATGTGTATATATAGATATATACATATAAAATATACAACTATATCCTCTCTATATTATTACACATATACATATATGTGTTATATTTTAACCTGTAGCAGATGAACTATATAAAAATAAGGTCAAATGTACTGGGCTATTTTAAAGATACTGCTTTAAAAATAGTTTTTAAGACATTATCTTGTGTTCCTTGCATGAAGCATGGTCCATGGTTGTGTCTTAGAGAGCTAATATTCTTCTTGTCTCCATGGGGTAAATGGATGAGAAAGGAGCAACACTGTGTGAATATCACCAAAAGCATGGTGACAGTCAGAAAACTGTAATGGTTTTGCTTGAGTGAATTAATGACACTACGCAGCCAGTCTTCTCTTTCAGCATGAATTTGATCTCCATGATGTGAAAGCTACATGGGGTTTGGATATTTTTCATGAATTTCTAAGCCTTGGCTTGGTAAACTGGATGATTGTGTCAAATAGAATAGGAACAATTAAGCAAGAGCCGGTTACAGGCCAAAGTCAGTGAAACCATTAATGCGGTCCTAGAATTATAGGTGTCTTGGGGATCTCTGTAGATTGGTATGTGCTAGCAGGTACAGAGGATTGAATCAAACACTTGAAATATAACTCTTGGGTTTAATTTTTAAAATCATTTCTTTATATGAAACCATGAATAATTCCCAGAGCTTGTTGCTCCAACGTTCAACTTATCGTTCTGTGAATGTACCTGTTGTTACAGGTTCAGAAAACAGCCCCGAGGCCTCCGAGAGCCAGCATTTTGTTTGATTCATTGAGTTGCTCTTTGCAGAGAAATAATGATATCTTGAAGGAAGAGCAGGAAGTCTTATATTTAAAAATTCTCCATGTGAACAGTGTGCCAGGTGCTTCACACAGGATGCCTGATGCACAGGTGCTGGTTCTGCTGTGTGGTGCTGTAGAGGAATAAAAACCCATTCCGTGAAACTGTGCTGTAAAAATATCAGCATAATGGGAGAAATAGATTTTGAGAGAAATCCCCATAGTGGTTTAATTTACAAAGACTACAATAACAGCCCTGGTTGAAAACATTGCCTTAAAGCAACATAGGTTCTATCTTTATGAAGAAGTTTAAGGGGATTGATGACATAAGGCTAGAAGAAGGGGTGTGGATGCTGAGACAAAGGGAAGCTAGTTGCTTGGTGTAGGAGGTCCTTCTGCATTTGTGTTGCTTTCATTGGTTGAATAAAGAGACTGTCTTGGCCTTTTGATAGAGCAGCCCTTAGGTGGGCGGAGTAGACAGAACAGAATGCTGGGAAGAAGGGAAGTGTGACAGACGCTATGTTTCTCCTGCCTGAGACGGACACTGGTTAGGAATCTTTCCCTGTAAGCCACGACCTCGTGGTGACATACAGATTATTAGAAATGGGTTAAACGAATATGTAAGAGTTAGCCAAGAAGAGGTTAGAACTATTGGGCCAGGCAGTAATTAAATGAATACAGTTTCTGTGTAATTATTTTGGGAGTTAAGCTAGCCAGGCGTTGGGAATGCAGCCCGCTCCTCCATACTACAGTTGTTCCATAAACACTTCCAAAGCAGACACACAGCAAAGCTGAGCTGTAAGGAGTAAGCAAAGTCCTAAGTGAATGTATATTGTTTTACAGATGCAAGCTCATGTGAAAACACAATGCATCAGTCCCACAGGAAAGGCCACGACTTCCCTGGCAGAGGCTCAGGGAAACATTAAAGTCATTTTCAGCTCTGATTTTGAGTGATGATAGTGTGTGCAGAACAATTTCACCATGTCTTTTTACTCTCGCATGTTTACAGTTTATATGTCTTCCACCCTAGTCAAGGTTCCAGGACCCAAGCAATGCAAGTTTACCATCCTGAGACTGCTCCTACCAGGATTAGCTACACCTGGCTCATTATTACATTGTATATAATTACTGCCTTCATGTCAAACTGTATGTAATGTCCCGGCTTCCTTGTCTGTCTGTCTGTAGTACCCTTGCCTCCTTGTCTAACTGTATGTAATGTCCTGGCTCCTTGTCTGTCTGTATGCAATAACCTTTCACCCTCGTCTATCTGTATGCAATAACTTTGTCTCCATGTCTATCTGTTTGCAATAACCCTGTACCCTTGTCTATCTGTATGCAATAACCCTGCATCCTTGTCTATCTGTATGCAATAACCTTTCACGCTTGTCTATCTGTATGCAATAACCCTGCACCCTTGTCTATCTGTATGCAATAACCTTTCACCCTTGTCTATCTGTATGCAATAACCCTGTCTCCATGCCTATCTGCATGCAATAACCCTGTCTCCTTGTCTATCTATATGCAATAACCCTGCACCCTTGTCTATCTGTATGCAATAACCCTACATCCTTGTCTATCTGTATGCAATAACCCTGCGCCCTTGTCTATCTGTATGCAATAACCTTGTCTTCATGTCTAGCTGTATGTAATGACCCTGCCTGCTGAATGTAATAACCCTGCACCCTTGTCTATCTGTGTGTAATGACCCTGCACCCTTGACTATCTGTGTGTAATAACCCTATCTCCTTGTCTATCATGCAATGGCCCACTCCCTGTTCAACTATTCATAAAAAGCCCACTGAGCTTCCAGGGTGCTGTGACTTCTCCATCTGATACCCCAGACCAGCTGCTCTCAGTTTTTCTGTCTCTGCACACAAGTGTCTGTCTTGTTTCACTCCCTCATCATCTCCTGTTGGGGTTCCAGGACCCAAGTCCTTCAAGAATACCACACGAAGTCGAGAGATGGAAGGAGCAGGTGAATGGATACACATGACTTTATTCCCTGGAGATGTGCTGAGTTAGCTGGGGCCACTCTGCCAGGCAAAGCACCACATGGATAGACAGAACATCCAAAATCAACATGACGTCTGAATGACACTTCCACCATTTGATTACGCCTGGATGGACCCACACACGGACAGAAGCGTTATAGTAGAACTGATGCAATTTTTAGAGTAAATGTTTGCTTGACCTCATACACATATATTTCATGCCAAAGAGAAAGCTGATGTCCAGAGGATTTAAATTACTCTCCTGGGATCATCCAGTTAGTAGAGGTCAGTCTAGCGCCATATCTTTATATAACTGTATGCTTCATAAGGTCATGACTTTATGCTTCTCTTCTTTTCAGGAAGGTATAGTTGTTGTGTGATAGTTTGGTTGTGTTATGACAAAAGAACAAAAGTTTGCTTGGAGTCAGAAAACAGGGAACAGCCATCAATTTCTTCCAACCTCTTCGGTTCTTTGGTCCAAAACAGCCGAGATCTTCTTTCGACCCCACTTTACTACTCCTTGTCTCCTCTCTGTCTCCAGTCCTCTACGGCTAATTTTGGTCAGCTAGTGGCTGGCCCTGCCCTTTGACTCCAAGCGAGCTTTATGTGTCAGAACACAAATAAAATATCACACAACACATAGTTATATTGAGATCCCTTGATGCTGTTTGTGACCTAACACAAATGGGGAAGTCCTGAAGATTTTCCAAGGGTGTCTGGGATCCTCTCTACTCAACCTGTGGAAATACCCAACCCCACTTATACTTGACAGTCAACTGGAGCACACTGATCTCTAGGTTCTGTGCTTGGCTCACTACATTTTTGGTTCTTTGCAGTCACCCAAAGACGGAGGGATTATTCAACTGTAATTTTAGCCATTCATGTCCAGTATCTTTCTTCCTGCATCCTCAGAATGCTGTAACAAAGGGGGGAAGGTTATTAAGCTTTCAAAGAAAAACAAAACCTCACGTAAAAGCAAAGTTGGTCATGGATGACCAGCTCTGTCTTTTATTCCTTCACAGTGACATCGTAGAGAGCAAACTGTGAAAACTCCATTTCTAGGATCAGAAGGTGGGTTCTGAGACTGTTGCCCACAAGTCAGACAATGCTGGAAACAGAAAAGAGTACAAAAGGCTCAACATGAAGCATAGTAAACTGTGCACAGTTCAGATTGCAGGTACTTATTATCATGACTGAGCACCTGGCCGCCAAAGTCTGAGGCTCACTACTACAGAGGAATCTATCTGAGCTGACAGGGTTTCCGATGTTCCCAAAGAATTTCAGAGCTGTAAGGGACAGTAGTGATGTCAGCAATTAAATGTTCCGTTTGGTTTTGCTCATGCTGGTCAGAGACCTAGAACATGCATCTCTCTAAAGGTTACCCTCCTGCTTAATTCCTGAATGAGGTCCATTTCCTGCTATAAATGACCATAGATTTTCAGCTGAGAGGGGGTTTATTCCTTAGGCTTGTCAGGGTTACTCTCTGTCAAACTCTGACCGAATACAGGGAGCATTAGATATGTTTCTATCTTTGGCCTCACTCTTTGGAACTAGACATTTAGCCATTAAATTGTTGCAGATCCTGCCTAATTACCACTGGGTTTAGCTTCCCTTTGTCATTGGAGACTGGAAGCTTGTTACTACCTCACGTGATGCCTGTATCAGACAGGCAAAGTGGTTCGCTTCTTACAAAATAATTGCTTTCTCCTTTCTAGCAGAATGAGACTCAGTTTTTAACTTGAGAATTTGGGGGAAATCAAACACTTAAAAATCACACGTTATGTAACATTACATCTTTGTGCAGGAAGAGAAACTATGGGAAACCTAAGTTCCAAAAGCAAGGGCATAGCGATATAGCAGGGCCCTGAACTAGAGCCAGCTCACTTTAGGCACCATGAGTCAGCACCTGTAGTGGAGCTGAGATGAGCAGCAAAACCAGGGAAGCCTAGTTACTTTGCCTCCAACCATCTCTCCTGCCACGAGAATCAAGGTGACCCCAGAGTTTTCTACAACATCAATTTGTTTTACTGGAAGTGCCTCTTTCCCCAATTAATTAGAAAAACTCTAGGGATACAAAGAAGTAGTTCTGTATAAATTAGTTCAGGATCCTCCATAACCCGAGGATGAAACAATGAGCGCCATCCCGGCTCTCTGAGCTGCAGTGAGTGCTGGCTTTAGCCATGTCTTTGGGTGACTTTTCCCCAGATATAAAGCATGATAAAATACGTTTTGAGGCCCTCAGCAAACACATCAGAGGTTAAGTTTTGAGAGAGAGAGGGAGGTCTATTGATGGCACTTTTGGAAGAACAGGAAAACAGGCCGAAAGAACCATCATCAAAATACTTCATCTTCCTCAGTGGGCAAGTGCTCTGTGAATTTCTCAAAACCACTTTCCTACCCTGCCAGCAGAAGAGGGTTGTTCATATGACATCTAAACAAGCACTGATTTGATTACCTGGCCATTTCACGAAAGAAAAAAATAAGTCTGACCTTACCATCTGCTAAAACAAAGAGAAACAGATGAACATCAAAATCCATCAAAAAACCAATGTGAGGTTCTTGGTACTTTCCTCATATTGTCAAAGAGACAAATAATCCCTTTGCTTTCTGTAGCTTTGGAAAGTTGAGTTCCCAGTTCTTTTGCTTGTTTGTTTTTAAATCACCAACTCTTGTTTTTAGAACCAAGCTTATTGTGAATACCATAATCACTCTGAACTGTCTAGAGTATCATTATAGCTTCTTACATGAATCAAAATTTGACTCTGAGTAGCAAGGAGCACTGGTGTTTGGACCTTTTTTTTATGTCTTTGTCTTCTACTTCAGCACCCCCACAAAGTGCATAATCCCCCATGTCACATGTTGACAAGGCCTCAGGCTCAAATCCAGGAAACAGGCGTTGTCTATGGCCTGGTAAGTGAATGAATAATGACTTATTTATCGATTATTTGCATATTCTCAACTATAGCACATCACCCCTCAAAACCCCCAGTAGCAGGAAGACACAAGCAGGACACAAGACTTAGTCTTGTTTTCTTGCAGGCATTTTTCAGCTTCCTGTTCTTAACTCTGATGTCACATGGTCTTAATGTCTCAGCAACCCAAACTCCCAAGTGTTCTTAGGTCTTAAATGTAGTATTTAATGATATCAGATTAGCTAAATCTAATTTAACAAATAACAGGAGGAAAACTGTAACAGTACACAGACTGTGTTGTGATGAGGCAGAGGGATCCCAGAACCTTTAACCACTGTTGTGGAGATGCCCCAGCTAAGTCGCAAGGTCATTTAGCCTGAAGATTTCTTCCCTCCGGTCTTGAGAGTGACGTGTAGGGTTTTCAAACCCTTTCCTCTGTGTAGATATTTCCGCTCCCCACTTTCCAGCAATCAACAACTGTTTACCTTTGTAAAAAGCTCTGCCTTTGAATCTGTGGGAGGGATCCCAGTGGCGCTGCAGAATGAGATCCCAAAACCACTTTCAGTCCAGCCACTCCCATCTCTGCTGCTTTGCCTCATGGCACTGTCCACTGGGCAAGACTTCTGAGTCCAGCAAGCGATCAGAGAGAAAGCCGGGGTGCAGTTACAGCCTTTCTGTAATGATCTGAAACCTGCCCTGTACCTAGCATCATCCCTGAACACAGGGAAAATGCAAATTGAAGTGATTAAAAAAATTTTTAGAAGCTGGTTTTCTGGCTGTACTCTTAGCTGAGAATGCTGATTCCAAGGACCAGGCAAGATGAGAAAGCTGGGGAAGCCACATCTACTCCACCAGCAGAATGATTGTCCGGTCACCTTCCACCACTCCTTTCCTAGCAAAACATCCTGTTAGACCACAAAGAACGGAAAAGCATGCTCGATATTAGCACGACTTTCACCCAACAACTCCGGCTCATGCCACATAAAGGAGTCACTTTGTAGGTTTTAATTTATGTAGTTAGAATTTGCTGGGGTAAGTGAGGAGTGTGGAGGCTTTAAATCAATGGGGTAAGACTATGGCTTCAAAGAATTTATTGTTAAAATAGGACTAGAAAAAAATAGCATCGATCTGGACCCTGTCCCGGCTGCACCTGAGCTCGGCCCACCCGGGCTGAGGCCTTGGGGGAAGGGCGAGTCCCCTGCTAGGGGGCCTCCTTTGTCCCACGGAGCCGAGCAGAGAGGAGCTGGCAACCCTCAGTAGGCCTGCTTTTGGGACCGGGATCCTCGCCCAACCAGCTTCCGCGGATTCATCTGGACCCTGTCC